>JAQFZF010001699.1:0-13560 GCA_034695365.1 Enchytraeus norvegicus | reverse complement strand
TCTGCCGGCACCGACTTCATAGATGACATTGGCAGGAGGACCCATGCTATCACCGGCGACAACCGCGAAAAGTCTTTCCTGTGGCAGCGGCTGTCCATGGCAATTCAACACTACAACGCTATATGCTTCCGCGACACTTTCAGCGACATGGCATTCCAGAGTACAAGAGATTAATTTTATATGCTTTTTTATCTATACTTCTTTTTTAAACGTATTAAAATTAATTTTTATCTTTTTTTTTAGCCTAGGGTCGCTTACCACCCAGGGCATTAAAAAAATCATTAAAATAATGTCTACTACAATTAGCCAAATTCCAATCAAGCCACTAGGCCTAGTGGTTAAGTCAGTGGCGCTTGAAGTCAGGGGTCTCGATTTCAGTACTCAGTCGCTAAAGCCAATAATGAATAGTAATTAGTATCAACATGTACAACAATTACTGCGCGAACTACCTTGTTTTAAAACAATTCTGATTTCTCGTTAAGTGGGTGAAGAATATAATAATCACTATTATTACTTTTATTATAATTATGGTCAAACCACAACAAATAGGAAAATGATTTAATGTGTTAACTAACATTATTCTTGTTATCTACACATTATAATACATTATACGTTTAGGCATTTAGAATATGTGGGAAAAACAAGTATATAGCTAATGCTTTTGTCCTCGTATCAGACAACAAATATTAGAATACAGTTACTGTATAAGTGTGTATATGTTAAACTAGTGTTAACTAGTCCATTGGATGTCAACTTGGTCTTGCACAACGAGATCTCCATAAGTGTTAGCAGCTGATTTCACTTGATTGGTCCAATACTTCAAACATAGTAGTGACTAATGTATAAAAACAGCGTGTCCCAAACTTTTCTTTCCACGACCCTGTAATTTGTAACAACTTTCTTCGTAAGCCGGTAAAATTTGATCGCTAATAGGCTTTCAGATCAATGTTCATGAATTAGTCATGTTTATTATTTACGCTAGGCCTACGAAATTTAAGAACCTCGAAATTAAATAATTCATTTCAAAAAGCCTTCTTTAAAACATTCCCTGGTGATCTGGACTATAAAGTATAGGTCATAGCCATCGCATCTAGAAGCGTAAAAGACATGTCATGTTCACTCGGATCACTCCGAATTTTCTTCTACAAAGCAGGGACTATTGTTATAGTTGGTAAATCAGATTTCATAAAGTTCACAAATTTTACACACCTTTCACACTTGAATTTCACTGCCGGAACAATTTATTTCTAGCCAATTAATTAATTTCGATTCGCGACCGGCATTTCGTTTTCGTGACCCGTTACCGGTTCGCGAACCGGCATTTGGGAAACGTTGTATTACATGTACATCGTAAGATACACTTAATTATCTATTACTCTGTACTGCGATTCTGCGAGTGTCAGAAGTGCGTCGTTAACTTGATGGGTCTCATGGTCGAATACATTACATCTCTCTCATTTCTATGCATCTCATATTATTTACAATTACATCAGCGTTCCATATACAATAGTAATTAATAGCCTATAATTTATAATATATGCATGACATTGCATGTATAATATATATATAATAATATAATACGATAATAATATGTAAAATATTGCAGGCTACAGTAGGTAGGCCTACAAGGTAGGTCTACAGAAGGTAGGCTTTTCTCGAATTTAATTGTAATCTGTCGGGTTACTGGGGGTTTCATTAAGCGAACATAGGCTACAGTATGTATAATATGCACAGGAGCAGTTATAAACATGCTACTTGATAAGTAGCTTAATATTGAATATTATTATCACATTAGCATATTGAATAATATTGAACCCAAGAATAATAATCTATTCCACTAGTGCATTGCCAACCACACCTATGATGTAGCCGTTAGATAACTTAAATTGTAATCGGCTTCTGAGATGGTGTCACTATCTACGTTAGTTATCTATTACACATCACCTGCAGTTTCGGTTGACACTGCGAGTGTCAATAATGGGAGTCAATAAGTAAATACCCGCACGTTATTCAATTGCGGTTACAATACGGCAAATAATATTTAAGTGATTCAAATATAGGCTTTCATGTTTGCACACTGCACCAGCGCGGTTTGTTACATCCGTCACTGTGTGTGCACTGTGCATCCTGTGCGGTGTGCATGCGTATTACGGCATTAGGTAGAGTTAATTTTTTGGGTACATTATTGAGTCTGACGTTGTGTGAACAATATTACATTCTACATTCTCTGTAAATAATTAAATAGGTGACCTGCATTTAAATGTAACACAGGCTTTTGTTTTAAACACTAAACGTCGGGTTATAGAGGAAATAGATCGTAAACGATATTTAAGCAACTTACCCAAGACAATTTTTTGTTAACAATAACTTCATGGATAGTGCAGATCCAGAAAAGGGATTGGAAGAACCATCTATCGACCATCATCTTGAACTCACTCCACTGGGGCAGACTGTTCCAGAATTCGGTGACACAGAAAAAGATGGCGGCTCTGGGATTCAGGCCGTGGATGGTGGATGGGGATGGGTTGTGGTTGTCGGCAGTAGCATGTGCCATTTCTTTCTGATCGGTATCGCCAGGTCGCTGGGCATTATCTTCATTCTGCTGAGAGAGAAGTTCCAGGCCACAGCCGCCCAGACAGCCCTCGTGACCGCCATCTTTATCTGCATCCGGTCTGGAGGAGGTTCGTGCAAACACATACACACGAGCATATTAGAGCACCGTATGTAACATTGCACTTTGCAATATATTTATTATATACATTTCAACACTCTGTAAAAATCCCAATCCAAACACAAACCCTAACCCCAAAAAGAAAAAAGGACAACGACACAAACCAATGAGATGTGCATAAACATATTACAAAGGAGAGTAGCGCTTACCGTACTAATCATAAATTATGGCGTCCAGAGCTTTCCATCACGATGTCTTGTAAATCACTAAAGTGACAAGTTGGTTAACCATTTCATCATAATTTTTAATCTATTAAAAACTGATAAGAGCTAACTAAGAATCTGACAAACTAACCCTAAGTGAAAGCGGCTAAATAAATGAGCCTCTAAATTACATTATTACCAGAATAATAAACAATATAAACAATCCACAGCTTTGGTGTCATCTTAGCTAAGTTAGTGATTACGTCACACACTGTGCTTAATATTGAAGACGCAGATCAGAGAAAGCGATGACTGTCATTGATCAGAAAAAACTAGCACTAGAACGTTTCCTCTGTTAAAAGAAAATTATTATTTTTTAGGTAATTTTTCGTTGCCCTCCTCAGTATCTGAGGAAGTCGCCTCTTACGAAATATGTGCACTTATCGGTTGGACTATTCTCAAATTTCAGTGACCCAACAAGAGCTAACATATAACTAACGCATAGTTTTTCATTTGTACGAACAAAGCAACTCTCATATTGTTTGCTATATTTTCTCAGGTCCCGTGGCCAGCCTCTTAAGTGACAGATTCAGCTGTCGTAAGGTGGCGGCTGTTGGAGGTCTGCTGTTATTTGTTGGTATTGTCTCTAGCGCTTTCGCTTCAAATCTTATTGTTGTCTATCTCACTTTTGGAGTAATAGCCGGTAAGAATAGAAAATAATTTTTGTACAAAAGCTTACAGTATTCTTTATTGAAGAAAATTATAATCATATTATGTACTTAGTATGAATTGTACTTAGTACGAATTGTACTTCAACGAATTGTACTCAGTTCGAATTGTACTAAGTACGAATTGTACTAAGTACAATTTAAACATCTAACCAATTTCTGTCAGTTATTTATCAGAGATCAGTGAGAATGCAGAGCACCTCATGTTTCATTGGTAGGCTAGTTAGGTGTACGTCTCCATGGCTCATAGGGTAGCGTGTCGGTCAGTTTTTTGTGGAATTTTGCGTATGCGGTCTGGGTTTCGATTCCCGGTCGAATCAATCAGAGAGGAAAATCTCGAATGTACATCGGGTCAATCAAACCGCTCATCCCTTCGTAGGTCGGTTAATTTGAAACAATTAGTACGTAGTTGGTGACTACTTCGTTAGATTGTGAAAGTTACGATAGGGCTTGCGCATATGACCAAATTACCAAATTGAATTGTATAGAGTGTAGCTGGCAACTTCACCGTTAAATTAATGACTAAAGCCTAAAATGCTAAAGCCGAATTTAACATCAGTTTCGCGTCCTAACGGCCACAACAGTGACGGGAGAGCCCTGGATTCAAACCTTGAATCAATGGAACCCGAGTCGGACAGTCAACCAATGTGCAATCGGATCAGCCTATGTACAATTGTACATGCATATTTAGACTATGGATCAGACTACCACATCTTTGTGCTGCAATCGCTCAGCATCGAGATCAGCTCCGCGCATACGTTCGGTAACGAATATGGCACACTACCTTTACCTTTGCGGTAGGTTGAAGCTCTTGGCTACTTCGAACATCTGGTTCACTTTTATAATTATAATTAAAGCTTTTAACCTTCTTCAATACTGTCTCTTGATAAAAAATTTCTTATTGATTTGTGCGCCCATACCACGCAAAAATAGCAGAAAGCATCTTGGTCAAAGTTCTGGGAAAGATAACAACTGAATAGACAAATACTAGGTATTAAATGCAGACATCTGTCAATGGATGATAATATGGTGATAATTATAATTTACATTTTATTGATAATTAATTTCAACTTGATAATGCCATGCTATATTGTTAAACGCATAAAATAGTCATCACAGTGCAAGTCAATCCAACCAATCACTTTAGATTCGGTTAAATCATGATATTATATCGCATATAGTAACATTAACATTTACATGCAACACCCGAGTAATAAATAAAACAACGCATTTAAAATTACTATCCATGATTTAGCATGACAATTAAAACGATTCGTAAGCTACATGTGTAGTATTGACATTTCTGATATCACAAAATCAAAACGGCCACATTAATGATAGACTATACATAATTATGTATATCAGGTGATGGGGACTCAATGAACTGTTGTGTGCTATTTGTCCCTGATGTCGTCGTTTGCCCATGGTGTCGTTGTCAGATGATGAAACGGGCGGACATTGATTTATTGATTTGTTACCAGGTGTAGGAGCCATGTTGGTGTACACCCCGTGCTACATAATAGTAGGCTACTGGTTCGACAAGCATCGTGGTATGGCCATGTCTCTGTCTACTATAGGTACAGGTCTAGGCAGTATTGTGATGGCCTATGTCATGACTGCCATGTCCTCCGAGTACCAGTACTTCGGTTCAATTCTCATCGTAGGCGCCCTAATGCTGCACAACACAGTGGGATCGCTTCTATTTCTCAACCCTCCAGAACCAAATATAAAATCGAAACAATCGAATAATAATGATAGTGAAAGAGATGTACCACTCTCAGACATGGATGAATCTAAGGATAATTGTGCCAGGAAAGATTATGAAAATATATCCAAGTCCAATCAAGATCTAACACATGTGCAGAAGAATGGACATCAATCAACTTCAAATACTGGGATCAGATCTCCAGTGAAAGCTGCCAAATCGTGCTTCTCATCTTGTTTGAAGTGTTCTCTGTGGAGGAACGTTCCATTTATGATCCACTGCCTCATGATGGTTGGCCAACAGGGATGTATACAATGTGTGCTGCTGTTTCTGCCGAGCTACGCCAGACAGGAACTGAATTGTGGTCCACTTCAGGAGGCTTGGATTCTGGCCGTGTTTGGTATAGCAGATCTTCTGGGAAGGTTTATCTTTGGCTTCCTCTTTGACGTAGAGAGAATAAGACCTCATAGAGTGGCAGCCTATATCCTCGTGTCACTTCTGTTCGCTTTATTCGCCACTTCAACGGCTCTTACCTCGAACTACCCGTCGCTGATTGTGATTACGGCCCTCACGGCTATGTTTCAAGGAGGCGCCCACAGTCAGAGGGCCACAGTGATACCTAACTACGTGGAGCCCAGTCAGATGTCTCTGGGGGTGGGGTTTGTGTTCCTGTTCATGGGCATAGGAAACTTCTACGGGCCCGTCGCTGGAGGTAAGGTTATATAAATACAACATAGAGGCTATATCAGGATTGAATATCTGTTTTCAATGTAAAAGATACATTGGACGTTTGACTATCTTGCGAAACATTTTTATCTTTTATCATCTGATGGTAAATTATTTATATTTCATAATAAGTGACGTTGCCGATGATGCAATCTGACAATCTGTACCTGAGAAAGATTAGTGTCTGAATCTGTATGCCTATCTTCATCTGTCTGGATCTGTATCTGTACACTGGACTAATAGATTGTGGAATGTGGATACTATTTCCATTGTAAATGTACATTTTGTGTAGTTTACTATTAGATTCCAATAACTTTTTTCCACCTTGAGATGTGATAAATTAGAATCATTATAATCATCAGTCAAATAATTGACTGATGATTATACAAGATGATTATTAATTGGCCAAGTCGACATTAAATCTGTACAATCTAGAGTACATGTAGGCTTTACCCTGTCTATAGAATAATCGACTCGACATTTCTGTACGGACTTCTGTGAATGCAGAAATCTGTTCGCTACAAAGATGCTTTTCATTGACATTATACATTGACTCCTACCATACAATCAGTACAATCGATATAGAGGACGAGGAGATTTGATTAATACATTGTCAAGTGGATCAATGCTAGGCGAATGATTCGAGTATAACGAGGATAAGGTGATAACAGTCCAATAAAATAGAGACCATCTCCACTAGAAAGAAAAATGAGAGTTTATCTCCAGTTTCTCTGCCCACATATGTCATCAGCATCTGGCCCAGGTGAGAACCGGATGAATATTATTCATTAATAAATTCATTGAAGATTTTGCATCCGTCTCTTCCCTTTATTACGAATGCGCATATTGTTTAGTTTATTTCAAACCACATCATGCTGCTGTGTCGTGATCGAATGTTAACATTATCATATTGATATGACATCGACCAATATTTTCTTAATCTTCTATCAGTCTAACGTAGTGATCATGGTGTGCCATTTTTCTCTTACGGTGACTAACAATAATCGAGAATTCCTATCTACCTATAATACTTCATACTTGAACCATTTCTCTGGATATTGGCTTTGCATCGTATAGTAGAGATTTGATTTTATCGCCTTCGGTTTGGCTTTGCTTTCTTGTTGTTGATGTTGTTGTTATATGGTTGCAAAGATATCAATAATTGCTTGTTTTCTGTTTCAGGTAGGTTAAGTGACTACACGGGGACATTCAGAAGTAGTTTCATTCTCTCTGGTTGTATCTATCTGCTCATATGCACGATCAACATCATCAGCAGAGTTTACTACTGGTGGGGGAGCCGACATGCCGTCAGCTGATTGCGATGATCAATGTGGTCGTGTTAATTAATTGTTAACATGTTCTGTTAACACTCTGTTACATGTGCGGTTATCATGTGTGGAACTGAAGGAATAAGTCAAGTATTGGAAGGCCTGCAGATTTCAGGATATAGGCCTATGAGGCTATGACTATACTCATTGCACTAATATTGCTGAACGTGATACAGTAGTATCCACCTATTCAAATAAATGTAAGCCTGCCGAATATAGAGATCTAGAAACCCTCCTATCTCGCCCGCTTTGGCAGCTTAGCCTATATGTTAATGAAAGTATTAAGAAATTACAGTTAATAGAGTAATTGTAGTATGTAAAATATTAATATTTTATAGATGCAACTAAAATTTAATGTTAAAAGGTAATATTGTATTTCTATGAATAGTATTTGGTAGCATTTATTTCTGCACAATGTGCAGATATTGCAGTTTTAACCTAAGATGACATTGACGGCTTAATTATAGTTGACATTGTTATGTGTTTTATTTATAGGCCTATTGATGCTAATTTTGTATTCTATATTACACTACTGTATGATAATGTCTATTAATGTACTACTCATAAATGCTAATTTTTTACTTTAGTTACCACTATTATACGTATGCATTTACAATCAACATATCTAATTGTGTCAACAAATAAAAAACTTTTTCTGGCATACCTGAATTAACTACCGTACTAATTTACAGCAGGATGTCTGCACAAATTATTGTATGCTAATCTTATTTATTAGGCAGAATATTCCGCTACACTCTCTCGCTCTGTGCAGCTGTGTCAATTAATAAGCATATCCTCTGGGATAGGCCCTATCCATTGGCAAAGGATAGATATTGGCTTATTTAACCAAATTTTATCCAGTTTTAGATTTGTTTAACTCTATGCGCACTTAACGATATATGATAGTTAAAGTTGTCGGATACTTTTATTTCTAGAATAAAGGCTCAAACTCTCGTATCTGTAATTAGCGTATAGCGGATCACTTCTACTTTCGTTATGTAAGCTATTTAAAAGTCTTGGCTCCGAGAAATTTGTGAATAACCCAAACGAACACTGCACGTGTTTCTTGGAAGCCGACTAACGCAGATACTGAGAAAGGCAAACAGGGACAACCTCAGAAGCCAAATGTAGGCTAGGTCACTACTTCTACCACTATAGCATTAGATTGCTCAAATAAATATTAAAATACGTAAAAAGACAAACCAAACTTTGGCAGAGGAGACAGACAGACGCTTTAATAACAACAAAATCAACATCAAAACGTTCAAAATTATTATCAAACAACACGGAAATTGTGAATCTAATACTGATCGATATACTCTAGTTATCCAGTAGGCAAATTCTAAGAAAGTACAAATGCAAAAGCAAAAAAAGATAGAAAAGATGAATTCGCTGTCACAGAGAGCTACCCTAAAGATGTGACCACAAATATGAAACATCACTGGGATGTGGATGGGGGTGAGACAATGCTATGTAGATGCACATATAAAAATGATAGGGTATACAATTCATAATTTCACTAATTCACTCAGTTTCAATGCATAAATACGCAAAGGCTTGCGCATGGGTCTATGTATAATATACATCAAAAGCCTACATTATGTATTCGTTTTTCTATGGCATCTGAAGAAGAGCTGGAGAATTTGTTAAGAGTGTAATATAAAATTTGTTTAATGATTGATATGAATGCAAATATATAATGTGTAAGCCTACTTGAGGCCTCTACAGTTGAAATCAATATTGTAACTGATGACGTTGGCACTAATAATTGATTGCATTTTGTATGATTATAGGCCACTAATAATATTACTATAAGATAAAATTTTATTTGACCACCAATGAAGCCTCTATTTAGCAAAAAAAGCTTTTTTTCTTACAACTTATATTTCATTCCCATTCCCGGTAATATAATCGGAAACAAACTACTGACACTGAGAATCAATTTGTAATTGCAAAATTGGGCTAAACTTCAGGATCACTCGTTTATTCTTCTTTAGGTTTATTCGGCGCTCCTCCCTTCCCAGTCGTGGCCTCATCCACCTTCGGCTTCTCCCTCACCACGGCTCTCTTGAAGGCGTCGACCATGCCACCGAAGAACACACCACAGACGAGGTTCTCGAGGGGGTGGAAGGGGTTGTGGATGCCCACCACGAGGTAGAGCACACGGAAGAAGATGAAAGAGGCGACGATGATGAGGTAAAGGATCTGAGGACGAATCTCGAGGTAGTGCAGGTCGTGCAGGATGAAGGCTATAGAAGCTAGCAGGCTCGCCTTGGTGGCGCTAAACACAAAACATAACATTTAAATAAATTATAAAATAAGATATATAAATAAATCAAATATCAGTATAATTTATAACATTTCTATGATTCCATGGGTAGAAGTTAATGACTTTAGAAATTGTCATATTTTCCAACAAAGGCATCTTTCTAGGTGCGTTGAGGGCAAAGCTTTTGTGATGGGATCGACTTTTTGAATTGATTGATGGTGTTCTCATTACGCCTAGTGAGCGAGAAAGTAGACTGTCTCGATACTTACTTACTCGCTTGATGTGGGAATTTGATGTTAAATTCTTTGATTGAACCTGCCATGTGTCAGCGCACAAGATAGTTAGATTCTGTTTACATTCTGCATTTAACACATCTCTCAAACATGAAAGAAATAATTGCTGCTCTGATAATGTTGACAACATAAAATAACAAATCGTCGCCTCAGTACAAAAATGGTTCATCTTAAAAAAATCGATTACTGTTTTATTGCTTTTATGAAGCATTAAACTAAATATCTTTCGTATAGAAGTGTTAAAATTGTTCAATTACGAATATTTACTGAATAATTACTAAAATTCACTAATTACTGCTGTATTTATCTTCTAAACTCTTGCTTAATCGAGATTTTAGAAGATTGGATCATTTCATGATGATGTAAATTCATAAAGAACACCTTTTTTGTAATATCTCAATATTAATAATTATCGAGATGGACCTTTTTTGCACTGAAGAGACGAAATATACACAGTAGCGCAGGTTCAATCAAAGACTGCAGAGTGCATAGGCCTACGTAGAAAATAACTGAATTATTATTATTATTTTCTGCCATTGTTGTAAAGAGCCCTGTGCGTTTTATAGAAAACTAATTTTTTTAACTAATAATTATCATAATTAATTTGATTCTCTCATTTAGTAGTCTGCACATAAACTAGTACTCTGATAATAAAAGTATAGACTAACTGTACAATCGAATAAACCTTCTTGAGAGAATTACCTTTGTATATGAATTTCCTAATTTCTTAAGTTGCGAAACCAAAATAGCCTACCAAAGTCGAGGCGGACTTAATGTTAATTTCGACCTTCGTGGCAATTGCACCATCGGTGACAAATTGACAAAATTGTAGGAGTTTATTCTTGAGTCTTCTGTTTTAGCAGCGGATGCATTACCACCAGAGGGTGAGCAAGGCAAAATAGATGAGCACAGATCTACTGATCCACTGTGCAGATAATTACACGTCGGTTTATGGCCAACTTATTTCTATGTCCTAAATTTGTTGAATAATCTTAATGAAGACGACGAGATTTCCTTCTGCTTACAAAACACTATTTACAAAGTATAGCCTACTAAACCAATATTAAAGAAGATCTTACAGAGTAGGGCTGAGTATCTCGTTGCTCGAGGGTATCCACACACCACGTACCAGTCTGTCCAGCACACGCATATAATAATAACCCGCTCCTGTATGTGTAATCAGCACAATGTAGAATTAAAGACGAGTTATCAAAGCCAAATTCTTATTATCTATAGTAAAGTCTGTGATATAAGTAAATCATTTCCTATTGCTAAATTGGTGAAACTGCGTATTGACCAAGAATATGTGTTGTTCATTATATTTTTTAAATGACATAAGTGAAGCCTTACAAAATAAAATTCAATAGAATAGTTATAATATTATAGTTTGCTTGAGACGTTCCTGATATCACCTTCGGATGAGGAAACGGACGTTAAATCCTCATTGCATTGTACTGAATTGTATAATATCGAGTATTTTCATATTTGTAGATTTTCCAAATGGGTTTGGGAAAATTGAGAATTGAACCCAACGACAACTGCGCGTGTTCGTAAGAGACTAAATCAGATACTGCAGTGGAGGGAATTGGTAGCCCTGTGGCATGATTTCTGTGTTATAGATCAATTGGTCGATCAAATTGGTCGATCATTTGCAGAGGTCGAGGTTACCACACTGGTTGTAGCCTATTGCTACAGGGCTGCTTGATTCTTCATTGTCCATTTAGCGCTACTGTGGCATTTTCCATAGAGCTGCGCTTTATAAATATGCTTATTATTGTTATTATTATTATCAGGACTTTTGTTGACTATTATTAGCCTTACAGCAAGGCTATAATCATCGAATATCTCCTTTGATTCTTCACAAAGATGCAAAACTCTAACATGAGCGTCAGACATCTGCAAACTTAAACTATTTTCCTTACTGGTACTGCAATTATTATTTTTTTATATCATTGAGTCTGTTAAATCATAGGTCTATGCCTACGTCATTTAGGCTTCAGTAAAATCAAAATAAACTAATCATATTATCATCAAATAGGATCTAGAGGATGTGTCGAACCTTTGATGACGCCGATGAGGCAGATGACGGGGAAGGAGCCGGGGTAGTGCTTCATGGCGAAGGCGATGCCGTGGTGGATCTTGTTCACTCTCTGGACCTCCTTCAGAGAGTAGATGATGACTTTGAAAGGTAAAAATTTGCACAACTTGTACACGAAATCAAAAGGTAAATAGTTGATGACATACCTGCGAGTTACAGAAAAATAATCGCACAATAAAATTAATAACTGAATGTTATTGTCAGACTAGCAGTGTAAAAAATTTAAATTAAACATATTTCTTCGAATTGAACGCACTAGAAATATATTTATAATATTTTAGATTTTTGTGGTGTTTGATATTTTTAGATTTTATGAGTTGTTTTCTCGTTCTGGAATACTCAATATTCCTTCTGCCCACTAAGGCTTTCTCTCCACCCTAGGCCGCCCTGCGAGCTTCTCTCACAAAACTGTTAAGATTTGTCTACTTACAAATATCATCCATTATCTTTTCATATTAACGGTATACTATGGTACGCTTCCCAAGAACTTTCCCTTTAATATCTCCATTCATTCATATTTTCATTATTCCTAAACAATTTTGAATGTACGTGTATTGGCCTGGATGGAAATTGCAGTCGACGATTATTATAACTTCTAAGTAAAGGCTACTAAATAACCCTGCACTATTCGTACATAACGAGCACGTGATGAGACATTGAACAACAACAGCTTCACGGTTACATAATACATGAATATTGAATAATATATTGATTCTGATATATAGGGCATACAAGGTCACAAACTCACCAATAAATATGGGCCTACTGCAAATAAGCTATATGGAAATTAAATATTGTTAGTGTTAGATACTTCAGAGTTTAGGCTTACACAAACAGGAACTGAAAAGGGAACAAAAAGAGTATTAGTTGGATAATCGCTGGCAGAATACAACTGCAGGTTTGTTCGCTGATTGCCGATTGGCGTTGTATTGTATTGTATTGTATTGTGCTGTACCAGACGATAGAAGCGGTGAGCAGATCTCTATGGTTAGTGAAAGGTGATATCGGCGACTCTCCCGTCAACAGATTTGTTAAGATGACACTCGCGAAACACATCAACATGCTCGATATCCAGCATGAGAGAGGATGCTTTCGGGAGAATGACTGGGGCTCTGAAACATCGCATATATGACATTGTATGATTATTTTATAAGCCTGTTCTATAAAAAAAAGGTTAAATTACCACTTTAAATTAAGATGCGAATATGAATTACAATTTTTTCCTCCTTAGATCTGTTTAATGTTTAATGTTTAATATAGTATATCGTGCCACGGCATCTCTATACTTTAGAACTTTACATAAACATACAAGGTTCTACAAAAGATAATTAGAAACACAATACAATGTCAAATTGTCTATACATACACAATAGTTATAGATACAACTAGGACAGAAAGGAAATAATCTATTGAAAAAATGATTCATAACACACAAACAATTAATGGAAATGAAAAGATAATATAGGGCTAAAGATAGACTATGTTAGAGAGAATAATAACTAACTGAGAGAGCCTATAGCTACTAGTATATAAAAGGAA
>JAQFZF010001698.1:0-13560 GCA_034695365.1 Enchytraeus norvegicus | reverse complement strand
GGGGGGGGGGGAAGGGTTGCGAGGGAGAGGCGAGGGGTAGAATTAGGCAGGTTGGCAAATATGTGACAAGTTGCGAGAACCTGTGAAAAAATGCAACTCAATTTTTATATAGAAGAGAGCGGTTACAATTTTATGGTTTCGGGAGAAAGTACAGTTTTGCAAAGAAGCTTGAGAAGATTTCACGACCACAAATTCCAACCTCGAATTCCGGTCAGCCCCTCCCAGTCATCAAGCCCCCCCCGGTGATGACGTCATATATTTCGTCATCACAAGTGTAGCTAAACAGTAGAGTAGAAACTTTAAAAGGAAGGAACGTGGTGAAGGAAATACGTAATTTACCATTTGTGTTTACATAGCGATCAATCAATCAAGACATTTTAACTTAACCTCCACTAAATCATATCGAGATTATCTGATTACCTGGTGCTGTCAGGTCGTAACTCGACCTCTACAGATTATGCTCACATATGACCTCCACTTCCCGGCCCTATCATCAGTCATCACCATCAAATCTTCTAACTTTTGCTCTGTCACAGCAACAACTTCATCTAACCACCTTATTCTTGGTTTTCCTCTTCTTCTTTGTCCTTCTCCCATTCCAAACATAATTGATTTCTCTAGTCCATTAGCTCTCACTACCTGACTAAAGTATCTGAGTTCTAACTCTGACATTTAGATCTCCACATCATACCGAAAACGTGTAGCTCTGCATAAGTCGGTCAATCTCATCAACTTAGAAAATGAGTAAGATCAGCGAAAATTGATCGAAGTATGTTGCCGGTTCACGAAGAATCAGTTTCATAAACCGATATATCAATCTACATTTGATTTCACAAACTTAGGAGTTAGATCAATATAGAAAACGAGGAGTAGAATTCATACAAATTACAATTTGAAACAGGAACGAATTTAGCTCGACTAATGTTAAATGTGAAACTGAGTTTTATCTTAAGCACCCCTTGAATAAAACATTGCTACAATTATAATTAAGCTACGCATTATGTTCATAAATTTAGAATATCTTATTTGACTTAATTCATGAATGCGGTAGCTCTTTATTCGTCAAAGCAAAGAAATCGACAAGGAAAATGCATTGGTAGTATGAGTAGTACACAGACACATCAAATGAAAGTAACAAGAAGCTCACTGTCTACAACATCAATGTAACATCTGAGCTATCACACACAAGAGATCCATAAAATTGTAAACCACTATCATTGTCCTTAGTTAATGCAACAATTACATAACACAAGCGGACATATCCAAACTTAATAATTATATAATTAATAAGCTTACTTTGAAAAAGTCCATACACGAAAATTCCATAACTGCCAGATTACTCATACGAGAACATGCTGTTGTAACTCTCTCGTACCAGTGGGAAACTGTGGCAGTATTGATCAACATTGGAAGCCATATTGTTCTTATTATAAAAAGCTCTGCATGGAGAGTTCGATCGGTTGTATGGCTATATTGATATTCCTGTGGTTGATTTGAATGCAGTTCTTTATTTCTGTGTGGAAATACTAATTGTACGGCAACTAAAGTCAATCACGGCGAGCTACGAGATCGTTTTCAATTTGTCATCAGAACAATTAATGTAGAAGACATGCTGATCGGTCAATCAATCAATTCATTGGTTGACCTCAATAAATCATGATCATTTAATCAATCACTCAATCAGTCAATCAATCAATCAGTCGATCATTCAATCAGTCAATCAATCATAGGACTCAAAGAGAGTCCAATTTTCCCTCATTTTCAGAGGCTCTCAATCGCTCTGCAGAGTTTTACTGCGGTCTGCCTGTGTCACAGTTCTGTGGCTCGTCAATCGATTTGATCTCGAGTAACCCGGCCACGACTCATTCCGTTCTTTATGAACCTTTTTTAATAAACCCAAAGGCTGTTTAGTAAAGTGTCTACACCTAGATGAAGAAAATCAATCAATCAATCAGTCAATCACGCACTCAATTGGTCACGCAGTTAGTCATTCAATCAATCAAAACATCAATAATCAGTTAGTCACTCATTCAATTAGTCATGCAGTCAATCAATCAATCAGTCTTTCAATCAATCAATCAATTAATAAATGAAAATAGTGCATTATAAAGTGACGATCGATGAAATTGCCAATTTTATTTTTATACTGAATCGTTGAGTAAATGTAGAAAACATAGATATATAGTCTACATGAATATATCAAACTTTGACAAAGAATACATTACTATTTCCTATATAGGCTATCTACTAGTAGACTAGTTAGTGGCTCTAGCATTTCATTAATCATGTAAAATAACAAGTGACGGCGCCAGGAAATGTTGCCCACCAGGGCACGACCGGGGCAGAGAATATTATTTGCAGGGCAGAACATTTGTCACTGGCATGATTATTATTAAAGAATAATTATGCTTCGAGCCGGAGCAAAGCCAGGGCAGAGACAATTATTACTGGGGCAGATGCCCCGGGTTGCCCGGCCTGGCGCCGTCCCTGAAAATAACAAATCCCTCTTTTTTCGTTTCCGAACTTCTTCTCTTCCTGAACTCGAACTTCTTTCTCGAAATGAACTCTTCCGAACTGCTCAATCTACTATTTAGAGCCTAACGTTTGTTACAAAATTAACTATTCTATAAATTTATGATAAATATACAGTCTACGTCAAATCAACTCGAGTGTTAATTTACTATGAGCCATTATATTGTAGGCTATAGCAGTGTGCGAATTGTGAAAGATAAACTGGGGGGGGGGGGTCAAAAAAATTTTGCTCGCTCGCTCGCAGCCGTTTACGCTCTATATTATAAATACTGTATGTGAAGTGAACGAAATTCTTTTTTCATTCACTCTGATCTCACTATTTTGTCGGATTTTGAAGGTGTGTAGGAAATTTTTGTAAGGTTAATGCTAAATCAAGGGATTCTAAGAGTACAAAATGTGTATTTTAGTGCATTAAATATGCAGAAATTCCAAAATACAGGGGGACAATGAACTGGGGTTCAGATCCGACCCCCCCCCCAGTTCATTTTTTACTCTGAACTGGGGGGGATTGAAAAATGAACTGGGGGTTCAACTCCCCAACCCCCCCCCCCCCGGCAAGTCGCACCCTGAGTTTCCCGCAACCAACACGGGTAAAATGATGGTCCTGGTAAAGATAACAGGAAGTTAGTAATATGGCGATAAAGGTGTTATATTATCATCAATTATGATATTTATCACTGCCGCACATATTGTCTTAATATTGTCGTGGATAAAATAATTGGCGTTCTAGGTGACTAGACGTGAGCAAAGGGAAGCCCTGTCATCACTCTATGGAGCGATCACGACAGATTCCAATCCCACATCCGTGACCCTCACACAGGCGTGCTTCCACAGTAATAATCCCTCCCTTTCCACTTCCGACCATGATCTCTGGACCAATATGCTCCACCAATTGTTTTCCAACGGCATTCAGTTTGTTTTAGAGTCTATATAATATTGATTGTGGTCCTTATGGATAGAAAGAGATGGATACGTTATATGCTATGGACCTGCCATTTGGAGGTAGAGAGAGAGAGAGAGAGATAGATAGAATTACATATCTCTGCTGCTTTGTTGTCTGTGACGGTATCTGTGGTGTGCCTTTCTAACAATAACCCATGTTGGGTCCAGGAAACTTGAGAATAAACCAACCGTCGACAACTGTGTGTGTTTCATAAAACCGACTAACGTACATACTACAGTGAAAGGCAGGTGGTCTGGCCATGGCTTCTGTGCACTACACCTATAGTCGTCGTTCAACTTCTAGAGTTATGGAGGCCATACCACATCGTGTGCGGCTTATGGCAGGCTAGACTACTTTTCCCTTCACTGTTCCAAAATGTATATCTGATAAGACTGAGATATTAGTATCTCTCTCTAGTGCACTGCAAAATGGCAGATCCAAGGTACATATTCTGAAACAGTCAGCTATCACGCTCATTAATGAGCACCCCATCGATCATCCGGTTGATTTCATCAGAAAAGCTTTTACCACACCCAAAATGTAGCCTTTTTTATTGAGAATATATATTCTGCCTTCCGAGGTGGTTTCCCTTTGCCTTCCTGAGTATTGATATATCTGCGTTAGTCGACCTTTAAGAAACACGTGCAGTTTTCAGTTGGTCTATTCTCAAGTTTCCAGGATCCAACACGGGCAAAAATTAAAGCTGGAGGCTCTAAAAATGTCCCTTGAAGCACCTTGTGCTTCTGAACCTTGACGTTAAACACATTCAAACCTAACATTGCACTTCTCGTGTCCATATATTACACTTTTCGCTGACAGGAACAGAAGTTCTCGGATCATTCAATCTCATGTACAGCCGGTACCAAGCCTCCGATACTCTCGGTCGATAACAATGGGACTCGACTGGTGGTATAGAATGGGAATTGTTTGGAGCTAACAATACGTCGATAGAATTACGCCTCCTTTCTTCTATAAGCCCACTCCTTAATCCCTTCCTCCCTTCCATCCTTTCCATTCCAGCTGGAGTGTTACCCTCAAGTCAGTTCATTTATCTTCTCTGATTTTATTTTTTATTTCTAAACTGTTGAGGCCAGAACATTTGACAGAAAACTATTTTAAAAAAACTGGTATCGTTTTTGGTAAAAACGCAATCGTAGCAGAGTTTAATACTACCACAATTTCTTCGTTTAGATAAATCAAATTTTAAATAAAAAAAGTAATGTTACAGATTTTATATTAGTTATTATTATTTTATCGTTATATATTCACATGCTAATTTCCTGTCTTAGAAACTGCTGTGTTTTATTGTGCTTATTATGCTTTTAGCACTCCTTTAGCACTTTTTTGACGTTTCTGATTAATTGAATTAGCCTTTTGATTGCGCGCAATGCCTCCAGCGCAGGTACACGATAAACCTTCCAGACACCCCTTGGGTTATTAATTTGTTACTGACCTGAGATTCCTACTTGGAGAGCCTGCTTCTGAGACGAACACTCTACGGATATCGCTAAAACCTCTAGATTATTTATGCTGAAACAGCTTCTGGGAGATGCATATTACATATAGAGGGGAGGGGGGGAGACCAATAAAGTTGCGTGACTGAATATCAATAACTACAATAGGCGACGTGAGAAATCAATCAGAGCCTTGGGGAGGTGAGAGAGAGAGAGAGAGAGAGAGACAGAGACAGAGACAGAGACAGAGAACAGAGAGAAGGCTACGTTTTCCTTTGCAGTTCATGAACATTTTTGAGATTTAGTTAAGAGTGTTAAAAGTTGGAAACGTAAAACTTGTGATTGATTGATTGATATAAGCTTATGCATGTATTTTCTCGCTTTATATTTCAATGTCTGTCTGTCAGTCTCTCTCTCTCTCTTCTCTCTCCCTCTCTATCTCTGTCTCTGGCTCTTTCTAATCTCTTTAACTCATTTTATCTCATTCTCTCAAACAAATATATCATCCCCTAAGCATCCCATTATATCAATTATCTATCACTACTAATTGTCATATCCTGGCACACTCACACACGATCAACGGAACTAGTTATATTGTCGCCTTTAGCGCTAAACATTATATCGTATCAATTCAACTTTTGCCACCCAGTTCACAATACCCAACAATCTCAATAACTTGTATTATTTCAAGTAATTTATACTTCCACTGTTTTACACTATAGTGATGCATTCAATGTATTGCGTGATGGCAAGTTTATGCATTGAAGCGATAACCAGAGGCAAAGTTGACCGTATTTATTGTCCAATGTCCTCTAATTGCTAATTGATGCATTAAACACAACGCAATGTGCGTAAAGAACTAAATTGTATGTGATCCTAAGCTCTAATTCAACAAAGAAAAGTTTATATAGCCCGATTGAAAATTTCTTCTTCTATTCTACAATTAAAAATTATTGTCATTGTTGTAGTTTTTCAATATACAGCTAATCGAGAATAATTGGTTAGCAATCTTATGAGCTCTGAGATATTTTGATTATAATTGGAATAATACAGTATGGTGTGTGAGTTAAAATAGCATTTGCGTGCTAGTAATCCAGTATAATAATTGGTATTTTTGTTTCATACAATTTCTTTCATTTAGATATAAATATTTCATTGTTAAACTCATTAATTTAATTTTAAAAATTTGGCAGTAGTAGGAAATGACAATTTTCTTCTCCTTACATGTTTTAAATTAATCATAATCGATTTGAGAGATTAATGGACATGCACCGTATTTGACCAGTGTTTACTCCTGTTCTCCTTCAGCACTTGTTAATTGTGTCTAGTGGACCAGTTACTTTTCCAGTTACTGCTGCTGGTGCTTACGTCCTTGACATCGCCTTCGAGTGAGAAACCAGACGTTAAAATCCTCATTGATTGATTGATTGGAGACGTCCCTGATTTCGTTGTAAAATGATGAAACGGACGTTGAGCCCGTATTGTACTGTATTGCTAGAAATATAATGTAAAGATCTTAATACAAATTTCATATTTGTATGCTATCCGACGATATTTGAATGATATCTGGAGGTCTAAAACCGTCTGCAGTTGCACAGTCTGCTTGAGACGTCCCTGACATCGCCTTTGGGTGAGGAACCGGACGTTAAATTCTCATTGTATTGTATTGTATTCTATTCGGCTCGTAGGATCATGACATACATTAATTGAGATATATTTTCAATAAAATCTTCACACCTTCAAATATATAATAAAAAATCTCCCTGCAGTCGTCTTCAGATGATAAAACTGACGTTAAGCCCTTGTTTGATAAGGAAGAGGCACAGCTGTTGAGCCAAGGAAATTGACGCCCTCTGTGGGAAGAATGAGAATTTTTGGAGTAAATTCGTCAATGGCATATCATCAGCTTTCTATTCTCAAATCATCCTGGCTTCATCGTGTCCTCTGGCTAAATATTAAGGGGTGGGGGCTCAAATGTATATAATGAGCAGCGTAATTATAACATTATAATTATTTCTTGTTAGCTTGTCAACAGTATAATCTAACAGTATGGCTAATGGCTAATCTTTTTTTGTTACTTAATATATATGAATACAATTATGTTGAAACTGCTAAAAATTATATCAATTAACTAGAATAACACGTGTATCGGCTGATACACTTAACGTTATCGGCTGATACACTTAACGTTATCGGCTGATACACGTGTTATTCTAGTTAATTTAAATAATTTTTAGCAGTTTCAGCATAATTATATTCATATATATTAAGTGATTAACCTAAATACCTTGTTTTGTTTAATAAAAGATAAATAAATTAGAATAAAATAAGTGAATCACATTTGTAGACTTATCAGGTTATGTCTAAATACTATGTTAACATTTATATATACATTGCATTTCCAGGTGGCAGGTTCAAGGCATATAGGCTACATAGTCAGCTACCTCGCTGATTAAAGAGAACATCATCGATCAACTCAATAAGTTCGATCGCCTCATTATTAACTCTTTGCCATAATCGAACTGGAACGATACCTTTGATCAAACATCTTTTTCGCTTGATCAGCCAGTTATAGGTGCTTTTAAAAGTACAAATTGATGCTTAAACTGGCTACACATATAAACTTATGGTTAAAAATTGGATCGCTCTGACTAGTTTGGATAGCAGTCTCCAAAACCGTTGGATTTTGTCATTGATTGAGTTTGTCAAGAAATTTTGTCCATACCTATTGACTTTTCCCGAAAAATGTAACAGCTTATCTATTATAGGCTTTGTCTATGTTATGATAATTTCTTTACATAGATATTCGTTGTTTTGACTACAACTGTAACATAACAGTACTAGATCAGAAAGTATCAGATGCTTGTTTAGGACCCAGACATAATATTTTATTCACTGCAATAAACTAATTTTACTTAACTATATACAAAAACGTTGTACACTTAGTTAAAATGTCGTCAATTTAAACTATAATGCATTAGATCTATTCTTGACTACATCATTTGACTGAGATAACATTGAATTGTACTATTATCATACCGATCAGCACAAAAACCTTACACAAATTCTTCAATAATAATAATTCTTCCTAGGTATGTACACATTTTAAGAAACACAAAGAAGGAAAGTAAAATCAAAACTAATCCCTACTTCACAAATCTCTCCCAGCGCCACCTAGAAACTACTTCTTTGACCCTACATCTATCCTTCCATCTCTCTTCCTCTTTCTCTCTCTCCAGGACGACAAAGAACTAAAGACATAATCAAACCAATTGGATCAATGAACTCGGATTCCGTACACGCCACACTCCGGAACGGAACATTGTGGAGTTGAATGGATATTCTCCACGAGTCGTTCTCCATTATTACCGGCCCATTGTTGTCCACGCATTCTTCTTTCCACTCCAGTTCCACTGCTGCTACTGCTGCTGCTGAATTTGAAGCTGTTTCAACTATTGATGCTGTTAATACTAAAACCTAAAACCAGTTTCTCATCTCAGCCAATCAATCAAGTAGCTCTTGTTTAGCGCATGTTAACAATGTCTCAGAAGCGCTTCGTCACTGTGTTCAGTAAAATGTATACTTGTATAGATCAGTTTTAAGTTTTAATTTATTTAATTTAAAGTTCGTACATGATTGTTTGCTGTTTTGCGAAAACTAGATGGCAGACTGTTCCAAACTATAAGACCAGATATACTTAAATCACGCCCTAGCAGTGTGTGATCGGGGGATAACTAAATCTCCACGGTCTGCCCGTAGGTACATCAACGACGACAGAGTCCGTGATTGGAATTGCACAACTACAATTGAATTGCACTGGCAGGAGCCAGTGGCACGATCGGTTAGGTTTCCGACTGCGGATCAGTATAATTTCAGTTGCAACGAAGCGGACGCTAGCATCATACTTCATGTTTTAACGTCCCCGTCGTCATCTGATAACGCTATCAGGGTCGTATCACACAGCGCAAGCAATACTAACTGGTCCACTCAAACTCTGTTAGCAAGTCACAAGGGATGAAGAGAGCTTGAATCAACACTAGTCAAACACGGTGCAAGGCCATTTAACCGCAAAACAGATAGACTAATAATGATATTAGAATATCTAAGGGGGGTGATAGTGGTTTTAAGATTACCGCAGAGAGATCTACTAGTAGTACTTCGAATACCAATTGAATGACTGGAGAAGAGAAATACAAAAAATTCTGTATACTTCGCACATCTCTGACTTCCTGTCAGAATTACAAAATGATCATTTGTGTTGTTTTGTTATTGTGGAGTGTGGACTGAGAGAAAGAAAGAATTGAGAAGAAAGAAGAAGTTAGAAGGAGATCAATTGTGTTGTATAGTGATTGCAGATCGTCTATTACATGAATTACATTTGACGTAGAGGAGCGAGAGCCGGGAGTCGGCTTATCAGTCACGATCGGTCATCTATACACGTGACCTGGTGATAGCAGGGGGCAAGGGCCAGTCTATTGTGGAGGTAGGGGAACAGTCTATTGTGGACTGTTGTGGGAGCAGGGCACAGTCTATTGTGTGCTTTAGACTGTTGCAGTGGCAGATCCAATCGATCATTTCTAGAGGCATAAAAGTGTATAAATTGTATAAAAAACGCATGATTTAAATTCTTTAAAAATTGTAGTGTATTAAAACGTTCCTGATATCGTAGCTAGATTATGAAACGGACGATGGCCCTATCTTATATTGTATTGTTGTGCAAAAAGGCAAAATTTATTATTGTTTTCACAAATGTTTTTCTTCAGGGGGAGGGGCGATCCACCCCTGGTCTCTGGATCCCAGTTTACTGTTGTGGGGGCAGGGCTTCAGTCTATTGTACCACTGGACTGGTGGAGGGGCAGGCTTGCAGTCTATTGTCCATCGTAGTCTGTTGACAGTCCACACTAATATAGGAACAGCGGTCCGTCGCCTTTTACAGCAGCATCTATTCTGAAATAGATGCTTTGTAATGATTTGCAGGGCCAACCTAGCCCTCCATCCCTTCGTGGGTCGATTAGTTGGAAGCAATTAGACGTCACTGATATCGCCTTCGGGTGAGGGACCTAACGTTAAGTCATACGGGTATTGTATTGTATTACTCGTGTTGAATCTGGGAAATTGAGAATAGACCAACCCGCAACTGTATTGTCTCGTAAGTGCCGATTAACGAAGATATTGCAGTGAAGGGCAGAGTAGTGTGGACCATGGCTTCTGTGTACTAGACCAATTGGTCGCTCAAATTTCAGACTTGCGGAGGCCTTGCCACATGTGTGTGGTTTATGGCAGGCTAGACAATTCTTCCCTTCACTGTTCCAGAAAGCGCGATACTGAATCTGAGATACCTAGTATCTCAGAGGCGCTATAGTATATCATTTTGTATTGTATTGTATTGTATAGTAGGTGACAGCTTCGGAAGATTGCGCGGGTAAGCACGGGTCTGGCTCATAATCGTCATGAATCGAAAGTGAATCTGTCGACCTTGTCGCTAGATTAATGACAATTGTCACATGTGTGCTGAAAGCGCTTAGACACGGGATCAGTAGTTTTACAATGTGTCAGTATTGACTTAATAAAAGTAAGAACCGATAGATGTAAGCACCTTTACTTATGTAAATAATAAGCCACAACTATAAAAGCCAGAGAATATGAACGGATTTTTTACTTCTAAAATTCAGTCTACAATCTGAAAAAGCCAAGGTTTCCGCTGCTGCTGTGGTACCTTTTATCGAAGATTTCCAAACAGAATTATACGATCTGCATTGAAATACAACGGTATTTGTCGATTGTTAGTGATCGTTCAAACTCCCGTTGAACATTGCTCGAGTTGTTTATTTCGTGTTTCAAAGCATCGATTGTATCAGACTCCTAGTTGACCGGTAGTGGCTTAGCATTATTGTCAGAGCACGATTTATTGTGCCGAACAATGCATTCGCCTCGTCATCGTGTCTCGATCAAGAGGTCTATCAATTGACATTGAAAGTCGGTACCACGAGGGTCGATCAGACGGTGATTTAAGGAAGGGGGAGGGGGCTATTTAGGAGATAACTCCGACTCAGTGGTCTGTAATAGACTGCAGGGTGTTTTGTGGAGTAAAACTGTAATAAGTTTAACACCAATATGTGACGGTAGTGCTCGATTGTGTTGAGCCGCCTTAAAGAAAAGCCCTCCGGGCTTCTGAACCTTGACGTTAGACATACTCAAACCTATTTAGGGGCCCGCCACCTCAACCTGAGGGGAGGTGGGCATGCCACCTCGAGTAGAAAATTAATACAATTTCACCATTTCAAAAACACATTTTGGGCCCTTGGTCCCCATCTGTAAGGCTTGAGTTAACCAGCCCTCATAGAAAAAGAAATCATGTTTAATAAAAATTTGGCCTTCCCTCAGAATTCATAGATAAACTACTGGATTCGATTGACCCAGTGGGCGAATGAAGAAGTCTCAAAATTATTCTTATATTCGTTTATTACCATCAATCTCACAATAGCAGATTGTTACAACCAACATACAACACGCATCACAAAATACAGTATTTGAAACATAAAATAGGTGAAATAATTAATTAAATAAGATTTTTTACGAGCATCATCCAGGGTCATACATGTGTCGAATATAATCGAAAATGGAATCGGAAATATAATATTTTTCCTAAAAATACATGCATGAAATTCAATATAATACAAAAGGACATTATCTGAGATTTCGCATGACGTATCACCACAAATTTTTAGGTTTATTTACAACCGGTAGTGTATATTTAATATTACAAATTTCATTTTTATATTTCATTTATATGAGCAAGCAAAAGTGAGGTAACACAAACAATTAAATCAGTAAATAAAGCAAGTTTCGCATAATAAGCACAATATAATATAGCAATAAAAATGAAAAATAATGTTATGGTGATTAAAATACTAAAATCATAGAAATTATGATTGAAACTTAATTAGAGTCAACATTCGAATGAATAATGAAATATTTTAAACGACATTTAAAGACAAGCTCAGACGAAACGGAACGCAGATTCTCTGGTAAATGATTCAAAACATTAGGACCATAAAATCTGATAAATTTGTCTAGGATATTTGTACGATATGTAAGGGTTATAAATTTACTGGTTGATCTAAAATCATAGACAGCATTATTAAGATTATTAATAACAAAAACACTTACAAACATCAGGCAACTGATTATTAAGTTACTCAATTATAAATAAAAAAGTAGAATACAAATTTCAATCCGTGATCTTAAGCAAATAAGCATTTTAAAATAAAAGTTCTATGTGACACCGATAACAAGCTCTAGATACACTACGAATCTCTTCTGCAATAAAACATGTCATGGATTAGGGATTTAGAAGCATTGACGCAAATTGACTTAGCTCTGAAGCATCGTTTTTCTCACTCGCAATCTTTGTTGGGTTCTTGTTAGATTCCGGTTCATCGTCTAATTCTAGCAAATTGATGTCATCTTCATCATCACTGCAAATATGATCATTCTGAATGGTAGCCACTAATTTAGCGGTATCTACAACATTTGTAGATTTATCTTCAACTGGCTTAGTTTTCCCTTCTATTCCTCTAGCAGGTACTTTTCCATCCCTCTTCTTACCAGTTCTTTCTTCCATTTCACTATCAGTCGGTACTTTAGATACTTTTCCATCTCTACTATTACTACTGCTGTTTTCTACTACACTATCAGAAGGTACTTTAGGTAATTTTCCTCCTCTAATACAGCTACTATTACTTTCATTAACTCCACTAACTATATAATTAACTCTCGCAGATTTACTATTCAATTCTTAACGTTTTGATAATGCTTCTGCCTCTAACGGAGCATTATCCCCAGTCCCATCTACTTCATTTTCTACCTCCACCTCTTCACTTTCCTCCCCCACCCCACCGTTATCTTCAGGCCTGGATAACGAGATGGCAGCAGTGGCCACAGAATCTTTCTGTTGACGGGCCAGCGATGTCGCGAGAACAGGAATACGAGAGGATGGTAACACTGGGAGATTGTTCTTATTTGTTGAGGATTGTAACACTGGGAGATTGTTCTTATTTGTTGAGGATGGTAACACTGGGAGATTGTTCTTATTTGTTGAGGATGGTAACACTGGGAGATTGTTCTTATTTGTTTCAGTCACTGCGAGATTTAGTTTAGGTCCATCGATATCAGATCTGTAAGCATAAATCAACCAATCAATTAATCAGTTAATCAATCAGGCTATTTATGAAATAGGCCTAGTGCTATCTATATGCATGGTAGGTAATAAAATGCAATAACTTTGAAGGCTTACAACTTGAAAAAAAATATTTGAGCTTCCTACTCAATAATATTAGATTTGAAGAATAGATTAATATATTCTACAAATGTGTCAATGGCTAATATAGACAAACTGATAGAATTGGGCACGGGCCTTAACATTTTAGGACCTTGAGCCCCTTTAACCCAACGGCGAACTCCGAACCATGCTGCTCGATCCGTTCCTGTGCCACCGCTACTGGAATAAGCTTTGTTAATTTATTCTTTCGATTTTTTCGTAGAAACTCCGTAACTTTTTTATTTGCAAATATTTTTCGACCAAATTTGGAGGGTAGATGTCAAAAAATCTCCTCTAGACGTCTGTAAAAT
>JAQFZF010001697.1:0-13560 GCA_034695365.1 Enchytraeus norvegicus | reverse complement strand
ATGAGGACGAATTAATGATTTGTACAATGCAACGATTATATCTTTACTTCTACTAGAAAAGGTTCTTTTGATTAAACTCAAAGTTCTGTTTGCTGCTTTAACAGCCACAGCACATTGATTGGCAACTTTGAGGTCCTGGTTTACAATTAAGCCTAAATCTTTTTCTTCAGTCACAACTTTAACTGTTTTTTCATTTATAGCATACACAGAGTTAGGATTGTCCCTCCCAAAATGAATCACCTATCTTATCATTTAGTCTAATTATAAATTACTAACGAACTGATAATATTGAGACGTCTGCCGGACCAATCAGCTTGCAATGATTTAAGCTGAACATCGAACAAAGTTTGTTTTCAAATTCTTGACCTATTCACCAATAAGCTTGTTTACAAAATCATTGTTTGTAATTAGTGAGTATCTTGGAGTTTAATTACACTTCTCTAACAGCAATACAATATTTTGTTTATCAGATTATGCCCTGGTACGATAATTACAAGGCCTAGAACATAATTCATAGGTCTAATGCAATATCTGTTTAACGTCAGTTTTCACGTTTATAATTGCACTATGTCAGGGAAAGCATTCCATATAATTATATTAGCTCTGGCTCTGTTATGTTCGATGCCATCATGGACAATGGTAGAACGATATATCTAGTGCTCTACCAAAAGGCAAATCCAAGCCACTAATGACACAGTCTGCAATCTCACTCAATAATGAGTACACCGCTGATCAACACACAACTCAATCCCTTCACAAAACTTTTACCATCACGTAAAGTGATGTCTTAGTTCAAGGAAAATTATGGCTTCTGAGGTGGTTTTCCATTGCCTTCCTCAGTGACTGCACCAGTCGGCTTCAACGAAACATGTGCAAGTTTCGGTTGGTCTATTCCTTGCATCGTGGATACAACACAGGTTTGTAGTAATGTAATAGTATGTAATGTATTGTATATGTTATTTCTCCTATCAATTATTCTAGGCTCTCATCTCTTACTCTGAAAAGCTATGAATTGCAAAAAATTGCACAATTATAAAAAATTCGACTCATAGTAAGTCACTAAGCCTAGTTTTATTCCATCATTAGTATTTTAAAAGTGTGTTCAATCAGTCTAATACAGGGGTGCACAATCCGCGGCCCGCCGAGCCTTGCATGCGGCCCGCGGGGGCTGGCGTGAAAAATATAATTTTTTAGCCAAACATTTGTAGTGCCAAAATTCCAAATAGTTTCAACAATTCATATAATTTCGTAGTGAAGAGCCCTTACCCTAAAAGTTTTGGTCTCCGATATTTCTTCTTATTTCTTTAGTTTGATGATCATAATAGGAAGAGAAGAAAGGTCATATTTTGGCTCCTGCCCTGAAAAGCTCGACCCGCCTCTGCAAGCCTGGTAAAAAATTTAGTGCGGCCCGCGACGACTTCATCAACTTTTATGCGGGCCTTCGGCTCATCGAGGTTGTGCACCACTGGTCTAATATAACATCAGTTTTCTCTTGTGATATTGAATTCGATTAAACCCTACATTAAATACATTGCACACAATGCACAGAGCTATGATCATCTAAGGACTATAAACTTTGATATAAACTTCTGTAAATTGTTTAATCGTAAAGCAGCATTAATACGAGCCTTTAATCATGCTGTATATGTAGGCCTACGCAACAACATCAACATACAATTATGCAAGTATACAAGAGCAGAAAAAGTACGTAAAGCAATATTGAACATAATATTTGATTGAAACAATCCTGCACAATATTCTACCTATCACAATCTTCACTAATTTTATTTACAGCTAGCAAAATACACTTAACGACTTTCAAACTTAGCTCCATCAATCTCCATCAATACACAGTTTGCACAAACTTGGGCTCAGAAAGACTCCCATGATGTAATCTACTCTGTGGCTGTGTCTACTCCACACTACTAAAGGCTAAAGCCTAATTTGACGGCAGTTTCGCGGCCTAACGGCTACGTCAGTGACAACTGAGCTCACATAACGAGACCTCAATAGTTTATATTATTCCCTACTTCAAAACAACATTGTTTGGTTCAACATGGATTCTTGATTGACAGCATACCAGTCGCTCATGTGATATACAGTAACTACGTCATGACGTTAGGCAGTATACAAGTCTTTCCATGTGACACTACACTCCATGTGATACTACATCATGACGTTAGGAAGTACACAAGTCTCTCCATGTGATACTACCCTCCATGTGATATATTACGTCATGCAATTACACGAGTCACTCAATGTGATACTAAGCTCCATGTAATACATGTGACATACTACGTCATGACGCTAGGCAGGTGGAACTCATTGTTGTCAAACAGCAGAGGTCGACGTGTGAGGGGAATGTCTCGCTCAGTCCTGAAAAACGTATCATCAGCGAACATATCAACAGCAAAACATATCATGTCCTAATGTTGTTACATAACATGCTGCAGAAATAAATGGAATGAATTTAATTTTAAAAGTTTAAATACAATTAAATATTGATAGATCACATTATCACATTGAAGGTCAAGTTATTCAATAAATCAGTTAGAAATAGAAAATAAATACAAAGTTTACTTTCGGTGGTTATGAAAACTACTGTATAACTTTTCTCATATGGTACAGTTATCATAATAGAGATGTAATACGATTAATTGACATTTAAATATTAGTAGTTATGATACCGTCGCAACAGTTTGAATAGTCCCGTACCGAGGCTCATCGGGACGCCCATAATAATACATTCACTCACACCTGTAACACAGCAACAACACACACTATCAACACTGTTTAAAACCGGCAATCATAGAAATATGATACAGAATAAAACGTATATCATACACATGTATATATGAATAATTGGATATACTGTAAATCCATGGTATAACATAGTATCTCTATCTCTAGTGCACTGCCAATGGCAGGTCCAAGGTACATATTCTGAAACAGTCTGGTATCCTGCTCACTAATGAGCACTCCATCGATCATCAAGGTGATCCCATCAAAACGGCTATGTCTTTACCACATCTAAAATGTAACCGTTTTCTTGGAATATATATATATGACTTCTAAGGTGGTTTCCCATTGCTTTCCTCAGTATGGAAATATCTGCATTAGTCGGTTTTTACAAAACATGCGCAGTTTTCAGTTGGTCTACTCTCAAGTTTCCCGCAACCAACACGGGAAATAACATAGCAGAGCTTCATGATTTGTAAGCGTAATATCAAAAAAATAATAAAGATAATATTATAATTACTTAATGCAATAACTATCGATAAAAACAAAATAATAAGACAAAAAAGTAAGTACAAAATCGGAAAAACTAGTGTAAACATGAGAGATTATGAACAAGCGAATATGCATCACCTCTGATAGCATCCTTCTGCCCATGATATCCTGCCTCAAATATGTGCTCAGCTGTCTTCTCAAACTGAAATAATAAACATAGGTCTACCAAAAGTCCTTATCAATTAAAAATATTATTAAGCTTGTCTCTATATGGCTAGTATGTCTCTATAGCTCAGTTGGCTAGCACGTGGGCCAGTTTGTGCCAACTGTTGCGCATGAGGTCCGGGTTTCGATTCCCAGTCGAGCAATCAGAGAGTAAAATTTCGAATGTACAACGAGCCAACCAAGCCCACCATTCCTCTCGGGGGTAGGTTAATTGGAAGCAATTAGTACGTAGTAGGTGACTGCTTCAGAAGATTGTGAAGGTTACCACAGGTCTGTCGTATATGATCCAATTATCAAAATTGGATTGTATAGAGTGGAGCTGGCGACCTCACCATAGGATTAATAACTATGTCACCTGTGTGCTGCAATCGCTCATGATCGGGATCAGCTCTGCGCTTACGTTCGGTAACGAATATGGCACACAACCCTTACCTTTTTACCTTTATGTTAGAATCAGCAGACAACAATCTATTGGAGTGCAAACCTCGACATGTTTGCAGCAACAATTTAGTCAGTGGATATATCAATAACTGCACACATTATGATAGATTTTAAAAAAAATCAACATTAAAAAACTCTCAACTGCCAAGTCACGTTAAATTCCAAAGAAATATGTAATCGAGGCTTTACAAAAATTTCTTCATTGAAAGATAATGTCAGGTAAGAGCTGTGTCCGCTTGCTTGAATAAAGGTAAAGGTGTTGTGCCATATTCGTTACCAAACGTAGGTGTGGAGCTCATCCCTATCTCAAGCAATTGCAGTACAATGATGTTGATGACCGTATTGGTTCCGGGAAGCTTCAAATTAAAGACCAACCGAAAATTGCACGTGTCGTAAGAGGCGACTATCGCAGATGATGCAGTGAAGAGTTGAGTGGTCTGCTTCAGGTCTTCTGTGTACTTGACCCTTTGGTCACTCAAATTCCAGAATTGCAGAGGTCCTGTCGCATCGGTTGTGGCATATGGCAGACTAGGCTACTCACCCTTCACTGTTCAGAAGCGCTACTGAGACATAGTTAAGAGTGCGCAATATAAATTCTCCTTGATTGATTGGTTGATTGAAAGAAAACAATCTGATGGTGAGGTTGCCGGCCCTACTCTATGCGATCCAATCTGATAAATATAATTGGACCATATACGCCAGATCTGTGGTAACCTTCACAATCTTCTGAAGTAGTCACCTACTACATAATAATCTCTTCAAATTAACTGACTCACGAAGGGATGGAGGGCTTGGTTGGCCCGTTGTACATTCAAGATTTTATTATGATTAACACAACCAGGAATAGAAACCTGGACCTCCTGCACATAAATTCAAAACAAATTGACCGATGCACTAACCGAATTGAGCCATGGAGACGTACTCTTGAATACCAGTGTTATATCAGTTACTGAGACTGAAACTGAAATGATTTAGTTCAGTTCAACTGAAACTGAAATGATTTTGAAAACTGAAACTCCAACTGTATAGAAATGATTTGTTAAAAACATTACTGAAACTGAAAAGATGTAAAAATAACTGAAACATTTCAGTTTTTTGTTGATATGAATGTAAAATACAACCGTACTAGTTGTTCAAATCTAATATGAATACACGATGCACAACTGCAATAATTAAGTGTGTAATACATTTTGTATAAAACTTTTAAGAATATTTAAGTGTGGTCTACACTTCTATATAGAGTTTCTCAAAATATTTTATGCTAACGAAATCATTAGAAATGTGATTGTAGGATGGATGGATGAATGAATGGATGGATGGATGAATGATGAATTGGACTGACAAAATCTAAAATAAAGAAGTATTGAAAGAGTCTGAGTAGAAAGAGTTAAATGTGGTAGGAATATAGGACAAAAATTGAATAGAGTATGCTGAAGTGATGATTGTCTGGTAAAGGAGCTCCTCTATAAGCTACTCAAAATAGAAACTTCCTGTGTTGAATCCATGAAACTTGGTAATATTGACTAATGAAACTGCATATAATTTTAAGGAGCGTTCAAGCAGATTCTGAAGAGGAGGCATACTGTTCAGCGCATTGAGTTTAAGCTCAACTAGACCAATAGATCACTGTATAATTACTCAATATCCAGACTTACTGATGTTCTATCACATCTGTCGTGGTCTATGTCTAGCTGGGCTACTTTATCATCCATTGATAATTTTAATGTGCTTCAAAGTCCCAAGACATAGTTAAGAACTCGTGTGATATATAGTGTTAATATTGATTAACCGATAACTTGATTGATTGCAAAATCATGGAAGCCATGAGAATTTTGCAGTTCTAATGATTGTGACTATACATGAAAAGAAACCGAATAGTGTGAATATGAAGTGAGAAGGAAAAAGAGACTAGTGAAAGCAAAGGACTTACATTGGTTTGCTATTTGAGAAGAACACTGAGAGAGTAAGAGAGCCAAATAGAGAGAATAATTAGTTCTACTGGCTGTTAAAATGAGTGAGTTTGAGACAGGCATATTATGTTTGAGAGACTATTCTGTTGATGAGATCCTGAAGGTGGTTGTAGAAATCACTCAGTGAATTTGGACAAGTAAACGCAATCAATTTTTGTAACTTTCTCTTAATTCCAGAATTCTTCTCAGCTGATCTGAAATTTACTACATTCATTGTAGTCCTTTTATTTTCACAACTACTTCTCTTCAAATTATTGCAATATCTTTTGCTTGATTATTAATATAAAAAGTAGGCTACGGTTGTCCATGTATTATATATTAAATGCAGTTTCAGTTAAGACAACTGTACTACTGTAGCATAGGATATCTGACAGCATGTAGCCTAGCTAAGGATAATTATGCCAATTATTAAGATTGTATTTAAGTTACATATTTCCACATGGTGCAAAAACTGAAATGAAAACTGAAATGAAACTGAAATGATGTTTTAAAAACTTTACTGAAACTAAAACTGGGATGATTTGGAAAACTGAAACTGTATAGAAATGATTTCTAGAAAACTTTATTGAAACTGGAATGATTTCAATGGAATGATGAAACTGGAATGATTCAACTGATATAACATTGTTGAATACACGATGTAGTCTAGACTCTATACAGTATACATGCCAAATTTAAAATATTGGGACAGAAAGAACACAATAGTCAACTAGACCTATATCAGAAAGTGTACGTCTTTAATTTTTCAACGACAAATAAAATGGAAATATTACCGAAGCCAGCATAAGTGCGCTCTCTCTCATCTTGGCCATTCCACCGCGATTAATACCCAAGACATCTCCCTGATAAATAATCCAATCATATATATTTATATTAGAGGACAACCTATTGACAAATTAAGAAAGTAAACTCTGACGAATATCACTTACAGTGCATATAACTTTGTTGGACTTTAACAGATTTTTGAGCATATATTTCATTCAGTTAATACTTTGACTCATTTGTAACAATCTGCGACTGTCAGATTGACTTCAATAAACAACTATAATTATCATCAATTATTATATACCTGGCATAGGTACCGATACTGAATATATTTAATTAATAATTTATTTAACATTTTTAATGAATAATAATTTACAATAATTTATTTGAATTTGTTAAATTAATAATATTTTAAATTTTGTAAATTAAATGATTGACACCTGAAATTCTACAGCTACTGCTACTTGAAACAAGAATAAAGATTGACAATAATTTGGAGAGCTGGAACAAGCGCTCCAAAGCCGAGGCTATTAATAGAACAACAACAAAGATTTATCATTTTGGAATTCATTTTAGTTTTATCTTTCCAAATCTGCCCTAATTCGCACTATGTCGCCTATTGAATGGCAGATTATTATAAGCGTAATCACAACCCCTTGCAACACATTTGGGTATTCTTTGTGGATCAAAATGTGATATAATTAACACTTAATTAATTAACCGATACAATATCAACTTGTGTATATCCAGCTATAATATGCCCACCACCAACTCTTTCTTTTGATGATCAATTTGCTTTTCGCCCAACTGGCTCTACAACTAGTGCTCTTATTACACTCTATCATAAAATATCACAAAATGTAAGCAACCAATGCCTTCGTATGAGTCGTACTAGATTTCAATAAGGCTTTTGATAGAATCGGCACTCTACTTTAATCGAAATATGCTGATCTTGATCTTACTGTATGATCTCTCTCTCTCTCTCTCTCTCTCTTCCCCCCTCTCTATCTCTCTGTCTCTCTATCTCTGTCTCTCTCTCTCTCTCTCTCTCTCTCTCTCTCTCTCTCTCTCTCTCATACAGAAGTTAGATTCTTGCAGACTGGTTTAAGGTGAGTCGGTTATTTATTAACATTAAGAAAACAAATTAGGTCTATAATTATCTATGTTTAGTTATAAGAATCCTCTCCTAATATATTGTCTCTGACTTCTGTTTACAAAATTTAAAACTATCAATCCATTAGGCCTAGTGTTGTTAAATGAAACAAAAATTTGGGGTGTTATAATCGACCACAAACTGATCATAATACTGGTTAAATCATAATTTTATAAATTATATTTCTTGAAAAATCTCTAATCTCTGTTCATTCTCAATATAGTAGGAAACAAACTAAATATGAAAAATCTCCTATCGATTTATAACTTTTTAGTTCATCCACATTTAAATTATTGTAATTTAACCTGGGGCAATATGCTTCTAAATCCCTAATCCATGACCATTCTTCATCGCAGAAGAGAGCTATCGTGTCACAAAGAACTTTTATTTTAAAATGCTAAATTTACTCAGATCACCGATTTGAATTTGTATTCAATTTATCATTACGGAACTTATCTTATTAATCAGCCGTAATTCTTAAATATCCTACAAATGTACGATTTAAATTTACCAAACTTCATGGTCCTACTGTTTGGAATCGTTTACCAAACATAAGAGGATCAGCATTCTGTTTTGTCTGAGCTTGTCTTTAAATCTCGTCTATAATATTTCAGAATTCATTCGAGTATTGACTCTGGTTAAGTTTTAATCATAATTTCTCTTTAATTTCGAGCTAGTTCTGCTATTTCACAAGTCATTTTGCGTTGGATTTATTGTATGTATCATATGATTTGTTTTTTGTGTAATATAGGGAAGAACTGATTTGAAAAGCAAAATTCAATATCTTTAAACAAAGGCGGGGGTGGCGCATTTGTAGGGTGTTCGCCTCAGGAACATGTTATCAGTATTCGAAATTTGACTGCGAGGGCAAAAGGATAACCCCAGTGTATCTATTAAAGTTCAAAAAAATTTCCGTTGTCTTTTGATACACTGTTCAATTTAGAAATTTATTTTTAGAAGTATGTGAAATTTATCGTAACAATTACGAAATTGTTAGGGAAACTGGTTGTAGCTTTAAACTTATTTTACATTTCTTACTCATTGATTTTTGTTCATTGCTAATTAGCCACCAAGAATTACTGTTAGTTATAGATTTATTGTAATTGTGTAGTGTCTCACTTTTACCTACAGTATTAAATTGAACTCCGCTTCGAATAAGTGGTCTATGCTAGATTCTATAATTTTTAGATGCTAACAAAATTATATTATTCTTACATGCAAAACTGAAAATATAAAATGTTACATTGCCAAAATCCTGACGAATTCTTTTAAAACCGTTTGGCATTTCAACATCTAAAGGAACTGTTGGCACTGACCCATTCGTCTTGTCGTGTGTCATGTTTAACGTTCGTCTCATTTGTCATTACATAACATACCGGGTGGATGAAAGTCAATATGGCAGCCTGACAGGATGACGGATGACTTCCATGAATTTAAATGATTCCTCCAAGCAGATAGGGTCATGCTAATAAGACGTCCACACAAAATTGTGCAATTGTATCCCTCCCGATCCAAATTTGTCTACTTTACCTGGTGATTCTTTCAAATCATTCAAACCATATTTTGTCGGATAAGTCACATTATATACAACTTCAATTGTAGGTTTAGATACAGTATTTATGATAAACAGTGCCCTACTTTGTATAATTTTATTACCTTCATGTGAGTTTACCCCCCCCCCCTCCGGTGCGAACGTCTTCTGTGGCTCATGGTCTCTGACTTTCACCATCGGTGAGTCAAGAAATTTCTGGAAGGGTCGAGAAAATAAGATGACCAAGCAAAAAGTGGCTAAATATGATTTATTGCGTCAAACGTTCCATGATCTAATATCGTTTATATTTTCTATTTTTGATCAGTTGCAGACTTATTTATATGCATGGATGACAAAGTACAGCAATAAGTAGGGTCTAATCAAATCGTCAGAAGTAGTATGTTATTTTGTTTCAATCCTAAGTGCAATAGACCAGAGAAATCAACGTTAAACTGGCTACTATAGGTATAATGGGGCGAGATAGGAAGTTTTCGTTAGATCTCAATAATTTACAAAATATTTTGGAAATCGACGAATTTTATCAATATAGCTGTTCCAAAATGATTAAAAATGAACTATCAATATCTCTAAATCTTTACTACAAATTATTTGCGTAACTTCTAAGGTTTATATCGATAACAAAATACACAAGCCATCTGGCGTTGTAGAATCTTGTTCTATCCTATGATACAATTTTATGATATTGATTAGATACCCGGCCGTCTTCAGTGATGCTGCACAATAGTCAATATAGTCATGAATTTACAGAAGCTGACATATCAATAATCATTATCAAGCTGCGGGCTGAATTCGATCAAATACTAGCATAAGGCGTTATATAACGGGTCTTTTATAAGTGAGCCACCTGTTATATTGGTCCGTCTCTATGACAGGCAAATTTCACAGGGATCGAAGCACTAGTTATGATTTAATTGTAAAATATAACAGGCGGCTCACTTATAAAAGACACGGTGTATAACGTGTCATAAATAATTTGTAAATACGAAAAAAGAGTATTAATTAATTTATCAAACAGCTTTGAATTCATATAATTTGTGCCATCTCTCTCTCTCAATTCTTCTACAACTGAGTGTTAGAATATTTTAAACATTTAAACAATAGGACTTGGGGAGGCCAAGTCCTATTCCATGGAAAAATCTTAGGAAGCCAAGTCCTATTCCATGGAAAAATCTGAGGAAGCCAAGTCCTATGTATTCCATGGAAAATCTGAGGGAGGCAATTGAAGCATCTGGGGGCCAGCTGAAATCGATGGGGAGGGGGGAACGGCCTACTTGGACCCTGTCTAGAACCACCACCGGATGTCCCGTTTATTTCCGCTCACGTCACAGGATTGAGGACGTATGTCCAGGGCCGTGTGATATATGATCGACAAATCTGAGACAGGAAGTCCCACTCGAGAAAACAATTCTGATCATGTGATCGCTACATGTGTTCGACAAACAATAAAATACTATAAACTGGATCTCAAGTAATAGTCAAGCCTTGAACTCAAGAGTCCTATGAGATTGGCTTCAGCAGGTAAAACCAGTTGATTAATGTCGAGGACTGTTAACAGGTCACCAGGTGTAAATGTACACGCCCGTGACGGCCCGTGGCAGATCTAGGAATTTCTGATTGGGCCAACAAAAATTATTGTCACATGAATTGTTTTCGATAGAGCCAGGTAAAATCGAGGCTAATCGAGGGGGACAAGGGTCCAAAAATTTATATTTTAATGGGTCAAATTGTCAGAATTTTAAACATCGAGAGGCACATGATCCCCCCACCCCCTTCAGATCGAAGGGCATGACCCCCTGCCCTCCTTAATCCACGCCTGATATTACGTAATTGAGAAATGTACGCCTAACTCTGTCTGATAATCCAGTATTTCCTTAAGTTCAGGAATCCAGCTTTTTGCCATCTGGCAGGACAACATAAACAATTTCTGTACGCGTCTATTAACATGATTACTAGTGAGCAAACCATGGATGATCGACCAACTGAACAAATCGATTCCGCTAAAATATCTCTGCATAATACGAACTGCGAATAAGACATTACTACGTGTGATAAGGTCAACTCCAATGAACAAGTTTTATTTCTTATGGGGTTTATCTCATCATCTGCACGAGTCGCTTCTTAAGCAGTTTTCAGTTACGCTAAGGTTTTCAAGTCCCAGAACGAGAAAAATGTTAGATAATAGCTTACACGCCAAATACACGTAAAGTACAAATGTGCAATAACGCAATAGTAGGTCTACAACGATATAAAAACATATGATGTAACTTAACGTTCTGAGCGTAGGACTATTTAAAACAAAATCCAAAAAGATTACTAATCAGTGATTTACTACCTTTGAGCATGATTGTAAACATTTGAGAAATGTACATCCTTAAAGGTTAACCTGCTGTCAGGAAGATTTAATGGATAGATATCAAGTACCTATTGTTGTCAACATTTACGTACAAAGAAATAGCTGCTGATACTTTTGTTTTTGCAATAGACAAGAAAAGCTCAATGTTAACCCCGCTTCTATAGCTATAATGAGGCGAGATAGGACGATATGCTAGATCTCCATGTTAGGAGCAAATTTTCGAAATCGCCGAATCCTATCAAATTTGCAATACGAAAATTAGTAAAAATGACTATAAACATCTAGAATTCTATATTATCAAATTTTGGCGCCCTTTTCTGGTCTATGAACCTCGTTTTATCACAGGCAATAGTTTTAACTCCCTTGGGCATGGCTCATGACAACAAAGTTCTGTCACATCAGCAGAGATAGCATCTCTTCTTGATGCAACCTCACATCTTCACGTGTGAGGCTTCCCTTTGGAAAAATAGTTGCAGTTATATAAGTGTATATAATTATAATATAACAATAATTTACTTGTTATTAAAAAAAACTAAGATTGACGTCAGTTTCGCGTCTGGAGATATACTAGTAATATGATCTTGTAAAGTAATCATAAGCGGAAAAATTTACGGAAAGTGCTGCAAAGTAAGACAAAGAATTACGTACGCAAAGAATCTCAGTGATTTGATGAACGTAAAAGAAACAGAAAATGATTAGAACAGCAAGAGAACGAGATCCGTAAAATACTCGATACCGTAGTAAGTTACAAACCGATAGCAAGCCTTAGCACCTGCAGCAGCTGAGCATGCTACAGCAGCTGTGCATACTACGGCATCTGATCATGCTACAGCAGCTGAGCTTGCCACATCAGCCTGTGATTGCTTTCTCCTCACTGAACTACAGTCACACTGATTTATTGCCGGATAGATTTTTACATATCGCACAGACTCTGAACGTCTGTTTGTATCATTCAAAGTAACGAAACCTCCGTGTAACAGTTACTAATAGTCTGCACCTGCAGAGATATTAAACATTTCTAACATAAGCCTACGCATATTGCTGTAGCCTTAATTAATATTATGTGATATTCATTTTATTGTATAGCATAATTATCAGTAAAATAATTTTTCTAAGTAGTTTAGCGAATAGTTAGACTACCAAATAAATATAGAATAATAAGTAATAATCATTGGCGAATACAGATGGTCACAATAATAAGCAAGTTATCGATCAGGTAATCAATCATAAAAGTATAGTGGACACAGTTGTATCATTCAATCCTCATTGTATTGTATTGTATTTTATTTGTGCATCTAATGGTTTGATAATCATTCTATTAATAACTTTTCTGATAAAATTAGTAAGAGAACCTTTTATAAAGGCTATCTGCACCACATTTCACACAGGCCCAATCGATGTTTCAAATATTAGCGGACCTTTATGTTATAGGCCTATATCACAGACGTGCTAGGACCGACCCGACTACACGCGGATGAACGGATTGTTATTTATTATCTGCTGGTCTATAATAGGACTGCTCGACCTACTTTCCTAGTGAGCGTTACCTCCTTAGCAAATCAGTAGGTAGGATTTCTCTGATCCAATTATGAAGATTAAAATAATGCTATCGCCGGAATATAGGCTACATTGATTTTGAGCCTTCCAATAGAATCTTTCATCGTCCATTATTTCAAACGTTATCAGGTCTATGTTCCTATTTGGGAACATTTGTATTGCTTTGTTTAAAAGAGCAATAATAATTACTCGTTGGTTTATTATTTATGATTATTGCAGTATAAACTCTGTGATTATAGGGGCAAAAGTTGCAATAGTTTATTTTAGTATGAGTTGAATAGTTTTGTTGTAGTATATTGTCAGTTGTGTAAAC
>JAQFZF010001696.1:0-13564 GCA_034695365.1 Enchytraeus norvegicus | reverse complement strand
TATCGAACAAGTGTGTTACCGACTACGCAATACAACCGGGACACTACGAAAGAGAAAACTGCTAATGGCATTCTCAACTTTAAATGAATCAGGTGATGAGAGCCGAAGGAGTTTTAGAATAACGGTTATGTTTGTGCACTTAGGTTTAAGTGAGTGAATGCGGTCTGAGTTCAGGCTACTTGTCATTCGAAAAATCATAACGCCAGCACCCTTGAGCAAAGGTGAGTAATCGGTGCCAGAAAGATAAATCAAAGTGCGATTTATAATGAAATGGTAAATATCATGTTTTTGAAAGTAATGTCGAAGACCGGTTCTGATCATGCAATGCTCTAGAAAATGTTCATATAATGAAAGTGTCAGAATCCACAGAAACTGTGCTATAATTTATGAGGCGATAATTTCCCCCTTTAGCTATAGTTTTACTGACTGATAAAGGAATATTTCAAAGCCATTGTTCTGCAATGAGCTGCAATGAGCCCATATTCATGATGACGAAGGATGAGCAAATATTACTAGACATGATCTTTTGAATAGGTCTGATATTCTTATTGTAGAAAACTCAATGTTGTTCGTGGCTTGAACTGTATAAACATTATCAATACTCAAAATAAGAACAATTTAGCGTATAGCTGTTTTTAGCAGTTTCTTGCAAAGCATCGACAAAATCAAAATTTATCACTACGCCCCTCAAGCATCATAATATAGTTTTTCACGTTAACTAGTTCCATTTAAATATAAATAAGAAATAATATAAGATGTGAAAAAAATAATAATAGACAATCCAAAACGCTCACTCGGTGGTCGATAAGCATACTAAGTTGGTGGATATTTTGTGGAATGAAGCTGTAATAAGCTTAAAATTTGATCAATCTTTGTTACGGTAGTGCTAGATTGTGTTGAGCAGTCTTGACTCTTAATGAAAAGCCTTGTACTTCTGACCCTTGACGTTAAACACACTCAAATCTAACTGGCTCCACTCATCTAAAGATAAGGCAATTTATGATAAGTGTAAATAATTGTTCCTAATAAATATAAACACGGCTCTGACATGTGATTGTAATGAATCGAAAGGGTGGCTGGCGACCTTCCCGCTTGATGAAGGTCAAATTATTCACCTTGTGCTCAATGCGCGCAGAATCGGGATCAGCTCCGCACTTTGAGTCAATATTGCCTCGGTGGTATTTGGCGCCTTTGAATAAATAAGAATGTGTGACTTGTAGAAATGTTATGTATTTTTAATTAATTAGTGTTATGTGATGTATATTTGATGGAAGAAAAGGACGAGGACGAAGCCGTATAGGAATGTTAGATGATTTAAAAGAAGATGCAACATATGATGTCATGAAACGAAAAGCTAGCAATAGAGAGTTATGGAGGAATTGAACTCCCACGACCTGCCACTTGGCAGAGCACTTGATAGATAGATGTATATTTGGTACTGAGAAAGATTTGCTTATCAGATAGGTATCGGCAGAGTGTTCGATGTTGTCATGGACGACGGTGGCTCTCTAGCTGTCGCAATTGTTGCTCTCTTTATATAATATGATCTAAAGCTGATTGTAACTCCTCATGTGGCAGCAAAGTGAATTTTCTAAAATGACGTAAAGTTGTTTCTCTCGCACCACTGAACAATTTCTTGGTATGAAATCCACTCCCAGCCATACCAATAATTTAATTCAGGTTTCGTATCGATGGCCGAGTTCAGGTCCCATATCGATGTTTCAGAGGTTGAGAGAATCATGGTTCGAATTCCAGGACTCACCCGTCATTTATGCAACCATTTTCTCCGAAATTAAAGTTAAATTCGGCTTAGCTTTTTAGCGTGGACCCTTCCCCCTCTTCAAGACTCTAAAGCTGCGAAAATGTGGAATTGCAACTTCAAAGAGAGAGGGTGCAGTGGCGTAGCTTCAGATTCAGGGGCCCTTGTAAAATATTGTCAATTTCGTTCCTGCCCCCCCCCCCCTCTGGTAGACATTGGTAGGCAATGTTTTCTTTTCCCACTGGTAGACATCACATAACATAGTTTGAAATGTGAATATGGCGGACGATATATGCACGACGTAGAATCTCGTCTCAAAATAAAAAACAGGGCCGGCGGTGGCCCCCCTGCGTTACAGGGTCTGCAGGGGCGGTAGTTACGCCCCTGAGAGGATGAGAATGATTGTTAAGAACCCTGCTAAAGACTCGTCACTGCAATCAGCTCTGAGCGATAATTGAGAAGAATGCATCCGAGCGTTCACAACGATGTTGAACTTGACGAACCGTGCAGTGTATCTCACAAATTAAATAAGCATTTAGAGTTTATTTCTTCCCTAGACCATAGCATCAGGGACTACTACGATCCGGAGTCTATCATTCCCTCCCTATCACTGAATCGAACTCAGCGTATAAGTGAATTTCATTTGACCTTATGGAAAATCATTCAATCACAAACCTTTATATAGCGCACTCTTAACTATGGCAGTCGTTTTACATTTCAATTGGTTAGAATTTAGTGTAGGCCACTTTATCCGATGGGTTATTGAGAAACCATATTGCTCAATTAAATGCTATTGCATGGCATCAAATTAAGCTCAGAAAACCATGTTGCGAAACTGTATTAAGGTTAGGCCTACTCTATAAGATGACTAGGTTAAATTAAGGCTTTTATAATGAAACCGGTTACTCAAGCCTGGAACCAATTAAACGAAAGATTTTGAGATAGTTCTGAATAGCTGCACATGTATAGTAATCACGGCTGTCATGTAGAAAATTTTATTACCCATCACTTGTATAGAATTTATTTAATCATGTTCTTGAGCATGATCCATTGAAAAGTTTTCTTCTTGAAGAGTCCAGATCCGAGTTGTCCAGTTAGTCACGTCTTGCAGCACATGTGCGTCCTGACGAGCTGTAAGATGGTTACGTTCAGACACAGTTTCTTATATTTGGTAGAACAGGATTTATCTGGATCTTCTCAAGTCCAACGTGAATTTTGGGGATGTCATTGGTAAGAGTTATAGAGGCTAGAAAATGCTACAGTCTAATTTAACGTCAGTTTCACGGCCTAACGGCTGCATCAGTGACGGTTGAGCCCTGAGATTCGAACCGTGAACCCATGGAATCTGAGAATATTTAGACAAATTCTTGAAATTCAAACTACCTGCCACCCATAGCCATAGAGAAAGGAATGACTTATTGTCTAATCAAATAGCGGTTTAATGTTTGATTCATCATCTGACGATGACATCAGTGACTCCTGGCGGAGGTGTTGATGTTCACTCCACTGGATTTATGGATCCAATCACGCAGGTAAATTTTGAGAGATCAACCATGCACCCCCTCCCAAAGAGTGGTTAGGAGGTGTCAGTACCACAGCTGGCATCCTGGGCGATCAGCAACATATTATCCTTTCTCTGCAGTCCTTTCTCTTCTATTTATCAAAACAGAAGCAGTAATCGCAATGAGAATCTGTTCATTTCTCATTCATTAAAAAAGTAATCACATTTAATTCAATAAAACAATATCTTAGTCAGTGCCGGTTCTAGACCAAAAGTTCTGTGGGAGTTAAGAGGGGGCTGAGCCCCCGGCTCGGGGTCGGTCACCACCGGGCTTCACCAAAGGGAGAGCAAGCAATGAAAGTGAAAATATGTAGGCTGTCATTATTTCCTATTCTGTTAACAAATATTACAAGCTAGCAATGAAAGTAACTGTTTGGTATTGCGAAGAAATTTATGCGGCTTTAATGTTGAGAATAAAAGGTGTGTGAAAACGTTATTACTCTAGAGTCGAACAAATCTATAAATCCCAATTCTTAGCCCTCCATAGCCCCTCAAAAATTTGGGGGGCTAACTGACAGGTTTTGGGGTTAAGTCCCACCCCCACCCCCTAGCCCCCTCCCCCTAGAACTGACACTGATCTTAGTCAAAGAGAGCTTACAGTATTTTAAAAAATAAACAACTAAATCATTGTAGCATTATAATTATGCATCGATATAAATTATTCCTAATATTATTTTTTAGCATGAGCAAACATTGATTGAAATATTTCAAATAATACATTAAGGAATGAAGTCCGATTCCTCACCCGAAATCGATGTCAGAAAAATATTAAAACAGTAGCATGAGTGTTAAGTTAACTTTAATTAACTCTAACAGCAACTTTAATATTTGAATAGAAAGCTGAAAAATATTACCTTGTGATATTTCTGCTCCACCAATTGAAAGTGTTTCAAGCACTACCGTTGCATTGATAGTGTCACGCTGGTACAGAGTACGGTGTTATTCTTGTAGTGACCCATTCTCCCACTCCTATCGTATCAGAGCTGATTGGCGACGAATTATCGACAATGAAGTTATCGTCGATTGGCCTGAACCGATTGATAGGGACGTCCCTAAAAGGAGGGAGGGATCGTTATCGGATTCTATTAGAAGTGAGAAGGGTTGCTGAATGAATGGATGCAGTGGCATCGCTAGAACTGGGGCACTGGGGCACGTGCCTCTCTCAGATTTTAGAGAAATTTGTTTAAAGTCAATTTTTCGGAATTCGGATTTACGTTATAGACCTCCAGGAGCTTGTACGGGCAAATATACGTTATACATCTATATGAGTTATTTGATTTATTTGATTTATTCATTACAACACACATACTACAATGTCAATAGTCCCTCAATAAAATATAAATGTGTTCGTGAAGGCCACAGTTGGCACTTACATATTCCTAGTTAAAAACAGATATAATTATTATGGCTTACAAGTTACAGGTTAGTAAAATATGCGATATCATGAGCTACATAAAAATACAAAATCATACAATAGACTATGAAGTCCAAGTTAGCTGGACTATTTTGCATGAAAATACGTCATGTCAGATTAATAATAATTAAAAATAAGCGATAGTTGCTTACTATAAAGATAATAGTTAGAACCAGAACCAGACCTAAACACAATTAAAATCACAAAAACAAACCAATATTAGAAATAACAGCCAATGAGTGATACAACGGCTGTTGACTACAGTTATACGTATGCGAATTAATTTAAATTTCTATTACATGTACATAATGATGATGATGATGATCCACCCCCCCCCCCTCACTATTGTTCCTGGCGCCGCCTCTGAATGGATGGAGGTGGCCCAGGTGGGTTCCAGGGAGGAAAGCGACTACACAAATGAAGCGAGATGCTTTGAAAGTGATCATTAGTACACCGGGTCTATTCTGAAGAATTCTTGAATTGATGCGGCACCAGACTCCATCTTGCAGGTCCACTTGCACGATATCCATTAGATCTAGAATCAGAATTTCATAGAGGACCTACATTAATAATTATTCAAATCAAGACGTTTTAATTCAGACAAACATTATGGTTCATATACAATAAAATGTAAGAAAAGATCATTATGTAATCATTATGATAATGAGCAATTGAGCATAATGAACATTATGAAATTATGCTATCAGTAGGCTACTATGGTTTTCAACATTTTGCTATTGGCTTTAGCAATTTAAAACTGGTTGTTAGCATTTCATTTATGACCGCATAATTATACAAATATAAATATATGAAATTTAGTGGTTACACTGGTGTACTCTCCGTGATTTGATTTTATATTATAACGTTGTTACCATTGTGTTGGTGTAAACCATAGAAATATTATTATATTATTGTATATATTAGTATTTCTATGGTGTAAACTAAATAGATAATGCATACAGACTACATGCTAAACGATAGTATTTTTGTTAGTACAATAGCCTACCCGACAAAAGAATAAACATGTTTACTAGTTTCTGGAATGACTCGTATCTACCATACATTATTTTAATTGTTAATTGTTATGTAAATGTAATATACGGTAGCCTACTTGTAATCAGCGCATCATCGAGCTACATTAAAAAGTAACACACATGTTATGTCATGCTGTCAGAAGCTGATTATCCTAACTACGGATTGCAGGAGGGATCTATATAGTAGACTTTGACCTGTTTCTTACAAATCATCTGTAATATCGGCATCGGCGTTAGTCGCCTCTTACAAGCACATGCAATTCTCGATTGATCATGCATTTGTTAGGCCCTATACTCGTATATATAGAAATTTTCCGTGTTGGCACCGGCCACCTTGAGTTTTGTGAAAGCGACTAACGCAACTACTGAGGAAGGATGTGAAGACCCACTTCAGAAATAAAAATTATCTTCAGGAAAATATGGCATAGAAGCTATACAGTTTTATGCCATGGACCTGCTATAAAAGCAGTGCCATGGCAGGCACTGAGAGCGAGAGAGAGACAGATAGACAGACAGAAAAAGATCGAGATATACAAATGTAAGCCGTATAGAATAATACTTGTAGGGCCAATGCAGGACTCTATAATTAGTATTTTATACTGATTACATACATGTACCAGTAGAGTCGCCACCTGTTGGTTGCGGTGTGACACTAGATATTTCTTCCCTAGGGCGATATTACATGCTAGTAGTAGTTGTCACCTTGTGATACTCTGCCATCATAATAGCATTGCTGCCAACAATGCGTCTAGGGTCCAGCAGCTCTTTTAATCTGTCTGCTATTATAGTTGCAAAAAATCACAGGCCTACAGCAATTGTAATAAGCAGAAAAAAATATTATATCACTCACTTTGGGTTTGGCATTGTTATGTTGTACGCCCAGGGTCTCAGCTGTGTTACATTGAAGGTCTGAGGTCCATTTTTTCAAATGAAGACTAGATGTAATAATAATTACCTCTCTCCCCCCCCCCTCTCTCTCTCTCTCTCTCCAGTGATCCAGCCGTGGAAGACCCTCCCAATAGAGAAATATGAGGAGCAGGAAATATGTGATACAGTTTGTAATCTGGATTAGCACCCTCACCTCTTGCAGCCTATATCTTTAGGGGTTCACATGTAACATTTGTCACAAATCTAGCGAAAAAGTCGCCTGCCCTGTTAAAAGGGTGCTAATATATAATTTCGCTTCTGAGATATATATACATACTATGTAGCATGACGCCCTCTTTAACTAAAAATGCCCAATATAGTTATTTTGTATAAATTACATAATCTGCATGAACTAAACAACCGATGTGGTCCTGATACATCGTTTGTGACATATGACAGACTAGGCTGCACTATTCTTCACAGTTTTTGACTGTTTTTGGTCGCTTTTGAGACTTAGTTTAGATTGCGCTATATTTGAAGTTGCTGATTGATTGATTGAATCTATTAGAATAATATTGTCTATACGAGATTATCACCTAATAGTAACCTTGATTTACATACATCAGGGAATGCGTTTGGCACTTTTTCAGGAATCGCGATCAGTGCTTGTAATACTTTTGCGGTGATGTCATAATTATGGCAGTGGACATTTGCCATTAATACACACGAGATTACTTAGCTTAGGTCAATCAGATTGTAATCTGACCACTTATCCACAGCCACAGCGGGAGCATTTATTTTAGGCTTTCTGTTTTATCCGCATGTTTTCACACATGACATACCCACATAACTAGTTTCTTTTGTTAGTTCCTGTTTTCGTGATTTATTATTTCTTACCACTTCTGATAAAACCCATCCAGACACCCTAGGGTTATTCACTAGTTGAATGATTCTGAGATTCGTACAGGGATCACTTGCTTCTGAAGCGAACGCTCTACCGATATCACTAAAATGGACCGTACAAAATTCTGGCATAACGGAAGTCTCGATAGGATATAATAATGCAGAAGTTTTGACAGAATGAGTCAGAGATGGCGGTAATCTACTTCTAGCATCCCACTCTGATCCCTTCCAATCATCGGCCTATAAAACATCGCACACTTGTCCTCGCCAATAACAATCATGTCGCACATTCTTGAGCAGGAACATTGTAGAGGCATTTGCGTAATTGTTGTTGTTAGTCCATATGGCAGAGATATTGGTCAATTATAGCTTTTTGTGTAGAAAACGATATGAATAATTCGTGAGAATGTATTGATTATATCGAAGTACAGTGCAGGCCTACATGTCGTTAGATAGATTTATTGATAACGTGGTTTTTAGATGAGCTTTTACTCCGGGTGAGATCGAATGTGAAGCTGCAGTATTATGACATTCTGTTCGAAAAAATTACCTAAGTACTAGTTAGCCTATACTTCAGTAGGACTAAAATTGTCCTGACAGATGTAACGAGCCTCTGGATGATACTATCATCATTATTATCAGACTATCATGACATTTTACTGCAAAAATACTTTATTGAAGCCTTAAATTGGCTTAATTATTTGGAAATAGAGCATAATAATTAGAAGATCATGTAGTACAGTGTAATGGAACAGGTGACACAGGTCGATGGATATAAAACGATGAATCCCTTCCTAAACAGCCTCCCGCTTACTTCAGACGTGGATACAAACAGGTGACACCATCTAAATATCAATACGATAGTACGATAAATTTGACTGCCGTTTCAGAAGTTGAGGGCAATGTCAGGTGCATCGGTTTTTGGTGTTTCCTTTATTGTATCAAGCCCAATTTTTAAAGGGTGCAGAGAAGACATGGTGCTGGTTTACTATTAGATATGTTGATTGATTCATCGAGTTTGATATTGATCGATTGATAGATCGATTGATGGTTCACTGTCTCCGCCTGGTTATACAAAGATTTATTAATTGAATCATTCAATCAATATCGGTCAATAATGGTTTATAGTCCGCTTCATCGTCTGACGACGATATCAGGGACTTATGATATCATGATAATTATATGGTAGAATCCTATGACGGTGATTTATCTGAATTATATTTTATATCTTTATTTATTCATCTGTCTACATCAGATCTTTAGAATCTACACAAACTAAAAAAAAACAATGGCAACCAATACACATAAAATTTATTAATGGTGGATAAGAAAAGTTAAACTTAAATTTATTGATTGATTGATTGATTTCTGTCAAGCAGACTGTATCCTAAGATGAAGAAGCACGAGAGATTACATTTAATAACGGGTGAACTGGGACACCGAAATTTCACGGATGACGAACAATGTAATACCCCTACAAATTGGTCAGTGTCATTGAGAAGTTCACTGCCGACAGGGATTATCAAACAGACCGATCTTCATATAAGTCAGGGAATGCAAAGACAAAGAGAGGATCATTTGACTATACCCACAGACTCGTCTTTCGTTTCTGGAGTGGCAACATTTCAACATCATCATAAACTAGAATATGCACCACAGAATAATTTTAAAATACGTCGTAATACTGAGTTGGATTTTGGGTTAGGTGGTGACTTTCAACTGGGAACTATTTTCAGGCCTAAATCTATCAATTCTGGCAAAAGTCTTCCCAGTTTTAGTAATCATTCAGCTCAGATTCAACCATACAGGGATTTCACATCTGGTACACATGTCCATCTGAACTGGATAGAATCGTTTCTATTTTCGAACAATTCCACTCAAACTTTTCTTCAACCGATAAAGGAACCGGCAACGATATTTTCATTAGGTAGGTCAGCTGCATTCAGTTTATTATTTGCCATTAAATTAGTGTTAGTCATGAAAAATGAAAATACTTTTATGAGAATTTCTTATAGCCAAACCTTTTCTGAAATTGTCAATTGAAGACGAGGAATTTCAAATTCATAATTCACGAAATGTGCCTTTTTCACTGTCATATGTAATATTGCATACTAATCCAGGTTCGGATGTCGTTGATTGTTTTCCGAGTTCAGACTCCGTTCAATGCGTTGTACGTCATTATAATAATATTCTAATTGCATTAGATATCAGAATGTATGATAGATGTCAGGATGCATCAGTTGCTTTTTTAAGACCCATTTCGCGCAGCATATGCTGCGATCAACATTCCACTTGTATGTCAGAGATTTGACTCTCTGATAGACAATGCCGGGAATTTAACCCCGGACGTCATGCTCAAAAGTTGTTATTGTTATTCACTCAGGATGCCAGCTGTCCTACGGACAGCCTCTATCCTCGAAAAGCTCACCCTTCGGCAATCGTATTCGAAAGTCCACGACGCTACCACTATGCCAGAAAGACTTAAAATTACATTGAGACCTGGGATGGCGACTAACGATGCCGATGTAAAACTGTAAATTGCATTTTATTGGCGTTCGGTGCCGGGTCTCCCAATAATATCAGAAACATGAATACATCCAATGTTTTTCAGATCCGGCCCCCGGCTCACCACCCCAATTACTTTTAATTTCTTTACTGCGGTATATATCAATTGTTAAGATAACATTTCAGACTGGACCTCTCCTAGCAGGATTAACCTTCAACCTCTGGGAGTCTCGAGATTTGATCCCCCACATCACCGGCACACAACCTGCCCAAAGAATATTCTGGTAACTAGTGGGGCAGGGCGTCGTGAGGCTCCTCCCCTGAAGGGAGGTGGCTATACACCAGGGGGGAGAGCTAATGATGAGAGGAAGGACTATAGATGTCAACTGTGTGACAAGGCCTATACCACAGGCAGTGCACTCAAGATGCATACTAGGACCCACACTCTTCCTTGCAGGCTTGTTACTCTTTTATTGCTGTGTTTGAATAAATGGCACAATTTAAGAATTTAACACATGTATTACTTGATGAAATATCCTGTTTAGCGACGTTAAATATGGGTAAAGCACGATTTAACGTTGGTTTCAAATCTCGAATAGGTCTGCACATCAGAAACTAAGAAAACATAACCGCTCGCATGTTGATTAAAAGTCTAGACCGTTTAACCGTTAACCGTTAGATGCTCGCTTAGATGTTAGCTTAACCGTTAGATGCTCGCTTAGATGTTAGCTTAACCGTTAGATGCTCGGTGTTAGCATACTATGTTGAAAAAGCTAAAATTTAAGCTGTGTAAATGATCGGCTTAGTTGCCCGAAGGCATCATCTGCATTGATTCAGTCCTAGGCTCGAATTATGTTAGTTAGTTAGTTGGTTATTTTATTTTCAAAACCACAGTGTTACAATCATAAATACAGATTTCAGTGGTCAAATGATATACTTTTACAATTAGCAATATTGCGAGATCAATAATTTATAAGATAAATGGTTTTAAGGTTTCCTGAGGGACCTTTCGGCCATCGAGCAGGACGCCTTTAGGTAAAAATAAAAGAATGTCATGAATATAAACAAAATTAAATTATGTATTATATGGTTCAACCATTTACAAAATATGACACTGAGAATTAATGGAAAGACACCGTTAATCATGTAGGCACAGTTATTCTGAATGAAATATGCGCAATAATGCGTAATTTTTATAAACGGTAGCCTTACCTCTTCATTCAATTGCCCGAGTCCTAGACCTGTCGGCCCTTGTACCAGGGTATGCGTTAAAGGAAAGTTGACTACTGCACAATTTTTGTGCAGTAGTTCGACTACTGCAAACGGCACATAAAATAAAATTGGCAATTGTGGAAAAAAGTGTGCTGTGGTCAAACGGTCAGTCGGCGCTGTGCTGTTTAGCTTCAATGATTCTTGTCAGAGCTGATGTAACGTTAATATAGTGTTTGGAAGCAGCTAACCAATTCACATATTAATATATGATATATTGACAACGCATATTTTGACAACTGCACAATTTACAGGCTGACAATAATTGCAATTGCACAGTTCACTACTGCACAAATTTCTTCCAACAAGTGCACATTTCTTGCTGACAACTGCACAATCTATGTGCTACTGCACGCTATTTCAAACCCTGTCTTGTACCCCATACTGGAGACTCTCTATTTAATTCTACGTAGGTAAACCTCAATGAATGTCACCTGTTTGTGGCTAATTATGTGTTCTACCAGATGCAAGCTTTGCGGCAAGGCTTTCTCAAGGCCGTGGCTACTTCAAGGTCATCTACGTACCCACACAGGGGAGAAACCCTTCATATGCGGGCAGTGCGGCAGAGCCTTCGCTGACAGGTTACACATCTACTCAAGTTTACTAGCGTTCAGTAGCCTGCCAATAATTACTTCATTAATTTAACTAGTAATCTCTCTTTCTCTCTCAGTGCACTGCCCAAGGTCCATTCCCTATAACTGCAGAGTTTGTATGTCGTTGCTTCTTGGAGATATTTTGTTTTCTGAGGGAACTCAGAAAGAACTCCTTAACCAGTGACTGCGTTAGTTGGCTTCTACGAATCTTCTGCCTTGTTCTCTGCTATTTTACGATCCAATCACCTTGTTCTTCCTCTTTACGTTCTTTTTTCTTGACGTCAATTTTAGTAGGTTACCAATAATTGAATTTAAGCAGAAGATACTTTCTGAGTTTTTCTCTTTAAAAATTAGAGGTAGTTATCAGAAGCAGTTAGCTTGTGCATAGTTTCATATTTGTGAAATACGTATCTTATGTACTTTTTAAATACATGTATTTTTATGTATTTTATTTCTATTTGCGTGTATTCGTGTATTTTATGTATTTTATCTTTTTGGAAAAAAGATAAAATACTTATTATACTGTATATACTTTTTACTTATCTGTATTTCACAACTATGCATAGTTTAATAGTCAAAAAGATAACCATATACAATGGGGTTCATTAATTCTTTAAATTTCTACTGCAGTCCTTTGCAGATAACGATAAAATCGGTTCTAACGAATGCCAAATCTCATACTCATCATGCTTTGTGTATTCTTTATTTTTAAGATAATATAAATATCGCATTCCATTTTTCGTTCAAATCAATCATCTCGGTCAACACTGACCGGTTTACTGGTAAATAGAAACTGCACCGTACACTTCTCTTGCAGTATTTGTCTTTGCTAGTCTCGTTTGGGTTGACAGGATGGTAGTTCAAAAGTTGCCGGAGACGTCCCTGATGTCGTCGTTAGATGATGAGACGGACGTTTAATTCGCATTGATTGATTGATCCTGCTCCGATGCGGAAATTGTCGTTAACATATGGCCTTATTTCTTCGGCTCTAATACATGGCACAATACATTTATTTCAATGCAAACAAATTCAAACAACACTCACACCCCCGAACCTGAGAGAAAACCCCTACATGAGCAGCAGAGCCTCTAAACACCTGGCGGCGGGCCCTGGATGACCATTCCCTTCCCAGTAACGATGACGGAGAAGGTTAGCAACATAGCTGATAGCCTGGACGAGCAACTACAATAACGTTAAATTATGATCATGTTTCAGATCTAACCTACGAGCGCACATTCAGACCCACTACGACGTCAAACAATATAGCTGCAGGAAATGTGACAAGACTTTCTCTAGAATGTCTCTCCTCATGAAACACCAAAACCGTTCTTGCTCCCCTCAGAACAGTAAACGACGCTAAAAGGTGTCAATAGTATCAGACTGTTTATCAAATTTTTGCTGTATTGGGTCAATAGTTGCTTGAAAGCATGCACCTGCTATAAAGAAGTTTGGAACTACTTGATATCATTCTCTAAGACTCTGACTGTATTTTCGGACTCAAAACTTACGTTAAATCTCATTTAATAATAATAATAATAACAATAATCTGAGAAAGGCAGTTTGCAGTATCGTCAATGTGATGTTTCTGATGTTCAATGGCTGCAGGCCAGTCTTCCCGTCCGAATTGGGGGTTTAGGAGTTCGCTCTGTCTCGTCGCTG
>JAQFZF010001695.1:0-13565 GCA_034695365.1 Enchytraeus norvegicus | reverse complement strand
CACTGGCAGGAGCCAGTAGTTACATCGGTTAAGTTTCCGACTTGGGATCAGTATGTGCGGGGTTCGAATCCGAGGCTCGCCCGTCACTGATATCTTTGTCAAGATATGAAACTGACGTTAACTTCGGCTTTAGCTTTAAGCCAGTTTCCTTGCTTAGTAGTTGTTTTTCTGTTTTTTATTTATTTTAAGCACTCCATGATTAATCGTACCCTTGCCTTTTGTTGGTGCTTCAAGCGACCAGCGCAGATACACGATTAGCCATCCATTTTCCAAGCACCAATACGCACCCGTGCCCAAGGATGCCGGGGATGTTTTGTCGGCTGAGCTGGGAATCGTATCCATGCCTCGAGCCATCAATCAATCCCAAATCAAGCATGCTGACCGCTTCACTAAATCCCCGTCGGCAAATAGCATGCTAATATATAGTAGCATAGCATGCTAATAGTAGCATGCTAATAGTAACATGGTTATCAGTAGGCAAGGCAAATAAGAGATTAACAATCAGCGAGACAATTGTCTCCCTGATTGTTAAAGTAAACTAAAACACTCTGTTAGCTGCACAAGATTTCATAGAACCTTACAATGACATCGGTAATTGTGTAGTTATTAAAAAACGAAAATGTTGTAATCAAATAAATACAATACAATGAGGATTTAACGTCCGGTTCCTCACTCGAAGGCGATGTCAGGGACGTCTCAAGCAGATTATGCAACTGCAAGCAGTTCTATATATCACCAGAACATACATGTCAATGCCTAGACTGAAGAGAATGCGAGATCCGAAACAGTGCAAGTCCATTAGCCAGGGCAAGAAAGTCAGATTGAACAGATCTAAGGAAGAAACAAATAGGTTTGTTGTTTAAATGTCAGATACCACATGGAATACTTGAATTATAGTGTTACCAATGTTCATTATGTTCGGCATTCATGACAATTGTCATGGCTTTAATCATAATTGTAATGAATTATCTACAATCTTATGATTGGATGTAACAGGCTGTACACTGTTTTCCTACGGTACTTAATATGAACAATTAATCATCACAATCACCATTCCTTATTCAGGAAAGCTCCACACGACGAGCTGTAGATAGTCTGGGTGGTTTATGACCTGGGTTTATCTGTTTTATATCACAGAAAAGTCATTGACGAACTTTGATGTAGTTTTTTTCTTTCATTTCTCTTCATTTATTTCTCTTTAAATATCATCTAATATCACCTCTTTTATTGTGTTTAAGGGCGACCAACGAAATAGCCCCATAGCCTCTATTTTAGTATTATAGTTCATTCATTATCGACTATAATTTACGAGTAGCTAAAGCAATTAATGACAATATTTAGCCTATATCTGCTCAAATGACATGGATAAGGTTTAGGCACAAATTAGGTTCTGAAAACATTTCTAGTATATAAATCGAGTAACCACATAATTATAATTATGCATGGACATAGCTGAATTGTTTACAACTAATTGATGCTTGGTGATGGCAGCATCCCACATTGAACGCAATCAACATTCAGGTAGTGCTGTATTGTCTGCACCAGTGCTCTGCAACCGGTGTGCCGCGGCACACCGGTGTGCCGGAGACGATGCTAGGTGTGCCGCGGTAGAATGCCTGGAAGAGTAGAATTTTGTATGGTTAAGTTAAGAAATTGTAGGCTCTATTTATAATTATGTAGTTTAATATATGTTTTAAACACTGGGTTGAGTGTTAGCAAATTGATCTAAGATCGAGTGAGAAATGCCTAGCAGCTCTGTCTTTCTGTAATAATTATGTCCTCAGCCTATCGCTTACAAAGACTACTGGCGTAGTCTACAGCAGCTACATTGAGCTTCAGCTTTCAACCTTTTTGGGATCAATGTCGAGAACTCTACAGAAACGGTCGTACATTCAAGAGAATGTACAGACATTATTTATTGACTTATTTATTTACAGTATTTATTGACTTGAAAACGATCGGACGCTGAACTAAAATTGACCAAGTTCCACTGAATGTTTTCTGGATTATGGTTAAGGAGGAATATTCTCGGATTTCCGACAAGCTATCACATTCACAGTTCTGTTCCAATAGTTTCCATCATATCTATGAAACTCTAGTTCTAATAACAAAATTAATGAAAGCGATCGTGCATTGAAAACATTGATCACGACGAACTTCATGTTGCGCTTTCAAGCAGTGAGCCTAAAATAAAAGGACTGTGTTCCTTGAAACAAGTACATGCAGTTGCAAGATTAGGTATGGTTAAGCATTTCTGGGTAGGCTTATGCAATTTTTACCCCATGTTTGTCTCTAAACTTCTAGAATTGGTAGATACTATACTCCCTATAGGTCCTTAACAAGTAGCCTATAGTGTGATTATATTGTGATGTGCCGCGGGACTATTGAATTTTCGTTAGTGTGCCGCGGGACTCTTGGAAAAATTTAAGTGTGCCGTGGGTGAAAAAAGGTTGCGGAGCACTGGTCTACACTAGTTATTACTTTACATACTGAGAATTGTAAAGCTTTAGGGCCATCTCTATTATGAAGATGGACATAGCTGTTTTTGCTCTCAATTATCTATATTTGTTGTGGACCATTAAAAATCATCTAACTTACCTTAGCTTGTTTGTCTGCGATGATCTACAAGATTTATGGACTCAGCTGTAATGTTTGCAGCCAAATAGCTCTAGTTACAGCTACATTTTGACATGTCTGTTTTGACAGCATTATAGAGGAGCTCATCCTGAAAATTTTGATATAAAAAAGTGATTTTCTGAAAAAATTGGACTTAGCTGTTTTGCCTTCTAGGGAGGCGATTTATAAAGCGTCGCTCTATGCAAAATGTCACAGTAGCGCTAAATGGACAATGAAGAGTAAAGTAGCCCTGTAGCAAAAGTCCACAACCGGTGTGGCAGCTGAATGTCCGGTTCCTCACCTGAAGGTGATGTCAGGGACAAATATTTTAGCATAACTGTAGTCTAATGCAAATGCAGACGATGGGCCCGATGAATCCCGATGGAGCTGTCTTTATAAATGGCATTGGCAGACACTGTGCCAGACAAACTGGGTATCAGCGCGAGACTCTTTTCTTTGGCAAAGACTCTCAATAACTCTGCAAAGATTCAATGCTGTATGCTTTCGCAGCTCTTTTAACCCTGTAGATCTCGAGCAGCTGGGCGACGATTCAATTCGTCCTTAATTGAATCGCTTTTATAAAACCCACCGGGCTCTTGACACCCACGGTAAAAAATAAAAATAAAATAATCATAATAATAAAGGTTTAACGTTAGTTCCTTATCCAGGCATAATGACAGGGACGTAGTGTTGTAATACTCCGAAAATGAATATTAAATTGGTCATATCAAGGACTTTTGATGACGTCTCTGATACTGTCGTCAGATGATATACCAAAAGTTAAACGGCTATTTGATCTGATGCTGCTATAAACAAATTTCTTTCTCATTAATTTAAATCTGATTATATGCTCTATTGTTGTGCATAGGAAACAGCAATGTGTGTGTGTGGTTGAGGTTTATAACGAGATAATTAACGTCTGTGTCTCTGAGGCCTCTACTCATGACCTCGGAATACACAGAGCAGAGCGACAGATTCAAGCTTGCAGAACCATGAATGGCATATTGGCAATTTGGACTATCCAAGCACCAGTACAGACCAAAATCATTGCGAGATTTAATTGGGTTGCCATTAGCTGGTTATTAATCTAGTTCCTTTCAACCACATTAATAAGGTGTAAACAATCTTAGTTAAATAGAAATATTCACCATTAATAGCCTGCCAACTAATTTGATTTACCATTTTTCTCAAAAAAGTAATCAGCACTGTAGAACGAAAACACAGTAAAAAAATTATAAGTATAAAGTATATTTAGTGGTATTAGAAGGAATCTCTACTACGCACTTGTCTATCCACATATTCAATATGGTATTGAAATATACAGTCAAACATATAATTATATAATTGATCCGCTGATCATTGCATGCAATCGAGTTCTTAGAACTCTACAAAATGTTGACAGGTATGCAGATGTAAAGTCACTTTATTGCAATTATGACACCTTGCCTGTTAATCTTTTGAGTAAATTATGTATCTGTAAATTAGTCTTTAAAAGTTTCAATTGTTGTTATTCTATGCCTTCTACTAATCATCTCCTCCGTTTAGCTTTAAGTAGATAGCGCTAGGATTAATTTTAAATTTGTAAATTAGTTTTTTAATCGCATGTTACCATTATTATAACATGTTACCGCATGTTACCAGCAATATTATCATTTTTGCACCTTAATATTTTATTCAATTCTAGATTGACTTATGTGGTTACCTTAAAGGTTTATGGGTACCTGTTTGCATTTTATAATTGATTGATTTGCTTTTATCTGTGTGTTTTAGTTTACGTCAGTAGTCAGCTAGACAGAGTGTTATGCTCTTTCTGACGGCCGACTGGTGTGTTGTTTTGCTATATATACTTGACAGTGTATGTATGTCAATTCAATAAAACATAGTTCTCAACTATCCCACTTGTACGTCCAGATTTTACTCTCTGATCCGTTCTACCAGGAGTTGAACACCGGACGTCATGTTCGAAAAGTCCACGACGCTACCACTATACCACATCAAATCACAGTCAATGCATTAAATCAAGATATAAACGTTTCACTTTAGTCACAGTTTTAGTGCAGCATTATTATAGCACAATGGCACGTTATTAATACATGAACGTTTCTGTACTTAGCCTCAAACGTCTCTCATAATGTTGTTGCTGTTTGTAATTATCTTTCAAATGTTTGAATTTAACTGCAGCACCACAAACACATTTCTTCGAAACGCGCTGACGTGGCCAGCTTAGTAATAGACAGAGCGAAAAGTGAAACGATAAACTGAAAGCTTGTGGCCCATTGGGCTAGTAGAACAGCCTAGTAGAACCGCAACGTATTCACACAAAGCGGCCCTATGTTCAACTCTATAACCCGGCCTTCAGTGCGGGATTCCTTTTATTATAGTGTTATCGCTATCGGTACCAAAATTTTTAACTCGGTCAATAGAATGTTTCACTCGGTGGTCATAGATCGTCTGAAAATAATTTCTAAACGGAATCACGTAGTTGAGTGCCGTAGCCTAGGCAAGCAGCTGCAAGGGGCTAGATAAGACAACTGCGAGGTAGCGCTTAATGTGGCAGCCAAGCAGCGGCTTCACTGCTTCAATATAGGCCTGGATCATGCTACAAGCTGCTGCAATAGAAAACAGGTCTCTTCTTAAGGGCTTCCGTTAATGATAGTCTAGTATTTCCCGGCGTTATAAATTCTGCATCAACTAGTTCTCAATCCCAACTTTCATCATTTATTTTATAGAATACAATGCAATACAAATATGGGTGTAACTTCCGTCTCATTATCCGACGACGATATCAGGGACGTATCAAACGCACAAGCAGAACAAACTAATCCTCCCAAACGCAATTAATAGCAAACTAAGACAGAATCAGGATTAACGTTGCGCGAGTTATACCTTATAACATATGGAAAATAAAATTCAAAAGGTTTAAAATTGCCAGTTGATGCAAAAACAAGAAACGACAAAAGCATTGTTTGCATAAAGTTGACCGTGAGAACACAATAGCAAAATAAATCTACAACCAAGCTATTTGTCGCTATATAACGTCAATAGATATCTTTTTGTAATGGTGGTCGTTTAACGGCATCATCAGAGGTACCACCAGCGTGGGCCCAGCCCAAAATTATGAGAAATACAATGCATATAATTAATTAAGAAACTACAAAGTTTACATCTTTATGCGCATAAATATTACAAAATTACGAACTGTATCGTAAGTGAGGGCATATTCTAATTGCTCAGTTACAAAATCAATCAATGTGAATATAACGTCCGTTTCATCATCTGACGACGACATCAGGGACAAAAGGTGTCATCATGGCAATGGTGCCCTGTGTTCTAGTCAGATCCTATTTTTGGTCTCTTCGTTACGGCATACTATGAAAGAGCAACAATGATCGATCGACATGTGTTCATAAACGAGCAAGCTGGTGAAGACTCGTACTGAGTCGTAATTTAAGTCGTTGGCCCACTATAATACTATCAGACCTTGTATACAAGGACAGTAGGACACTGTCAAAGACGGACCCGGCTGGGACTCGACCTCCCTGGATAAACTGGCAATTAAGCTACCAACTTGAGAATCAAGTCGTGGTAGTCAATGAGCTATTTCTATATTTTAACGGAAGCCTTCATGCAAATGGCTAGATACCACTTGCTATGCTGATAGCTTTAAGCAGAGCAAATAACATTATACAGCAGACTTGAATTAAGAGAACGCTAGCATATCATCTGTGATATGGCGTATCCATACAACAACCCATGTACAGCTAGATTAGTATTAGCATTATACAAACGATGCATATTTATACGAGTTTATTTCGCACATAACGGCCAACGACAATATAACTAGAGAGTTACTAAAATGACAATATAAACAGGTCTGCTCAATATACATCGTGTCTAGAATGTTCATGCTAGGAAGAGTTTGCTTATAATTATGTTATATATACAGTGCAATAATGACAAGGACATACACCAAGAGAGGTCGTTTGAAGGCGTAGCCTATTATCAAATTATATAGCCTAATCAATAGGCTATATACTTTCATATAGCCAAGATGTTATATGGCAGACCCAAAGTACAAATTCCGTGTAGTTGCAAGTTCGCTCTTTAATGAGCACATGCACTATCAATCAAATAAGTAAAATTAGCTATAACTGACATTAATTATGAGAAGAGTGTGTATACGGTATACGTTCATGTCCTTGATATACTCGTCAGATGACAAAACGGAAGTTAAACCCATAGTGTATTGTATTGTACGTTATGTTTTTCATTTCATATCTCTTACTTGGTTTAATTTCTCGATGTTATTGTGTGTCGGCACGATTAAATTAGTTTTCTGTATTTATTATCGAATATTTAGAGAGATATCTACAAGGCCCAATACATTATATTACATATGGTGCCCTCAACAGATGTCTCTAGGTCAATATATAAGATATTGTGATAATTAAGATATTGTTTAGTTAAGTTAGACATGGGTCTAAACAAGCAAATTGGCTTTCTAACCTATTAAAGTTATTGTATTATTGTATTGTACTATTGTATATATAATACTCATTATCCCCCGTTCCATCACTTCAAGGGCTGGTGGGCGTGGTTTCAGAATATCTGGGCCCAGGTGTGGAACAGTCTGCCACCGAGTCTACGAAGCTATGAATTGTCATATCCTAGCTTTAAATACAAACTGAAAATTCATATATTTGCTTAATTCAACCCAGCAGCAAGCGCTTCTGAGACATTGTTAAGATGCGCTATACAAAAGCGTTCTGATTGATTGATTGATTGAATGTCGGTGCTTTTGGTGCCCTGAACAAGAGAAGACGTAGGCTGCAATAAAATATTTCTAACGATGCTTTCCGATCTATCAGTATTTGTCAGAGCAGCGAGTGTATTTGTTGAAGGGAATACTAGACTATAGAAATACCATATAGCGTCCTCGCATTGTAATATAGAACAGCATCGATGCAGCAGCTCCAAATCGATTAGATATCAATACAGTGCGTCATTGCAACACTTGACAACCAAACAACCAACCAAGTGGTATTGATACAGCTACAAACTGATATCGATACAGCTACAAACTGATATCAATATCAGTTGATATCAGTTTCTAGCTCTGTAACTGATACAGCTAGAAGTGATATTGATACATTTAGAAACTGCAAAAAAATCGCCAGACAATTGGAGTCTGATACTGGTACGTCTGTTTGAATTATTTATAACAAAAGCAGGCAAATACAAATTAAAGAAGGTAAGAGTCGAGTTTCAGAGACGTTGCACTTCACGACGGCACCATCAGCGACGAGTACTGCATCGTAGAAAGGATAAATTATGATTCTGGAGCATTTATTTGGAATCCGATTAGGACGCTATATCAATGTGCCACTGGTTCAACCCAGTTGGCAGCTAGCCTACATTAACCTATTCCACTCTCTCTCTCTCTCTCTCTCTCTCTCACCCTCTCTTTTAGTGCACTGCCTAATGGCAGGTCCATTGCATATAACTGTATAGTTTGTATGACATTTTTCTCGGAGATAGTTTTGTTTTCTGAGGTGGGTTTCATTAAACTTGCTCAGTGACTGCGCTAGTCGGTTTCTGCGACACACGGTCAGCTTTCGGTTGGTCTGTTCTCAAGCTTGCGGGAGTCAACGCGGGTAACCAAAACAATTAATTTAATTAAACAACAGCGTCGTTGTAGCAGCAGCAATAAATATCAATCGCAGTGACAAAACTGCAAGGCCCACTTTCACTCGGTGCTCAGTACTAAACCGCTGGGTTTTTTGTGGGATAAAAGCTGTAAAAAGCTTTAAACCACTCTGTGTGACGTTAGATCTCGATTGTGCTGAGCTGTCTTGAAGAGAGGCCCCGTGCTTCTGAACCTTGATGTTAAACATACTCAAACTTACATAGAGCTAGATTTAGCATTAACCAGTGACCACGATGACGCCCTGTATATCCTCACCATTGCTCTCGGCTATATTTTATGAGACCTGACTTTTTTTAGCAGCAGCGAACAGCAGCGTTCACAGCTGTACTGCGTACACTGCTGTACAAGCTCTAAGCGTACACACAGCGCATACAGCATCGGTCACCACTCTGCCTATACAGTATTGATTGCAAGCTAACCTTATTCAGCTCTATAAAGAGAGAAGCTGTACTGGTCGAATGATCATTAAAACTGGACATATCAGAAAGTATAGCTTTTCTATTGAACAGGTAACAAAAGGTGCCACCTAGCCCAAATGTACATTGTACAATTGTATATAGGCCTAATAACCGCACTGCCGCAGGCAATGTCAGGCATTAACAATTCTTCCATTTATGAATTTCTCCTTCATGATAAGGATTTTACTCTAGTATTACTTTCTCCTTCATATGAGAATATTTAAAGTATCTATAGAAAGGACAATAGCCTACAAAAATGTTCTCTTTCATTATAATTGCAAACTACCTATATAAGGGAATAATATTACGTTAATGTATTCTGCTATTTTTAAAAAGTTGAGTAAAGCATGAAGCCATGATAATTCAGGCTCAACAGAGCTAGAAGATCTATAATAATAGGGAATCTCTTAACTATGCAAGAAATTGCAACTCAACCACACATCCATCAACCTACTGCCCTTCTCTTAGTATACACAGCCGCACATTTCTACCATGTGCAGTGCATCTCTTGTAACAAATTTTAAAAGCCGTAATGTCATTAAGTTTTCCTATCAATTAGATACTAACAGAGACAGCCTCCTACTTAATAGGTAAGTCTGCTATCTATTAGGCCATTCAGCCGAGACACAAATGAGTAGGCCTAGTCGGTAACAAGCATGTCTGACAAACAGGAAGCCACGGGTTCGAGCCCCAGCCGGGTCCGTCTCTAACAGTAACATTGAATTCTATATAAGAATACAGTCGTTAATCTTCGCTTTACAGCGTTCTCCCATCGCAAAAACTACATCACAGGACTCGTGGAAAAGATCCATGAAGCTTCACAGCAACTGAAAGTCTGTCGGCGAGCCCTGGACCCCGCTCAGAATGAGAGTAGAGGAAACGAGCACTACGGCGGGTCTCCTGGGTGAGTAACAGCAACATGAAATAATGAACTTAACGATTCTAAAACACTACTTCCCTGTAGAAATAATACATTTCTACAGGAAAGTTGTGTTTTAGAATCTTAAGTTCAATACATTTAAGAAATAATGCATTTCTACAGGGAGACATTAATTAGTGTTACAGGGAAGTTGTTTTTTAGAATCTAAAGTTCATTATTTCATGTTATTATTAAGTCCCTGACATCGCCTACGGGTGAGGAACCGGACTTTAAATTCTCTTTGTATTGTATTGTATTTCATGTTATTATTGCTCACCCAGGTGTCAAGCTAATTTTTACGCCAACACCTACAATGAGAGATCAAATTATTTTTATAAATACAATTGGTAGGCTATTTAACCCATTTTATTACTCAATACCAAAGGCCAATCCCTTATTACCTGACGATGCTATTATATACTGCTATGCACTACTTCTTAATATCATGATTCATATAACCATTAGCACTGCGCAAAAATCCCAGATCTGCTGCAAGAAACAGTGTTAAGCCTCAGTCGTCAATAACTAATCTAATTCAGATTTATAACGAGGATATATCGATCTCATAATAAACTCAGCAGGCTTATACGATAATTTAATATAAAAATCGACAAACTCTATCAATTCCTACGCACTAAATAAATTTGTGATATTAACGTCCAACAGCTTGCAAAACTGTGAACGCCTATACGATCATTTTTAAACGAAAATCGACAAACTCTATCAATTTCTAAGCACTAAAATAAAATCTGCGATATTAACGTCCATCAGCTTGAAATTGGCGACACGAATTTTTTACTAGCTGTAGAGAAGAAAAATATGAAGACATTATAATAAAGATCAGAACTGCAGGACACCCATTTAAATCTATACAACGATTAGCCTACATCAGCAATATACACTGTACTATATATATATATATACGGCAAGAGTACAGCAGGCCTACGCTAGGTAGGTCTAGATACCAGATCTATAGATGCATTTATTACATATATGTAAGTAAATTGTAAGACTATGAATAAGCATTTATACGCAAGTGTTCTGTACAATGTTCATTGTACATGTACAAAAAGTAAGACATTATAATAAAAGCAGAAATATACTGGAAAAAAGTTGCAAAATATACCTTCCGGAAGCACTGACACACACATCGAAAATAGTAGAAGCACAAACTATAAGTGCTACTTCTCGATTTGTGTTTCTATTGCTGATTGTTGTGTGTTGCAATTTGTTTCTATGCCCAAGTGGCGAATAGATAGATACTTCATATATTATACATATATCATATATATATTTCATATATAGATAGTTCAACAGAATCAACACCCATAATTGCATAAAATTATGACGTCCCTGACACCTGGATGAGGAAACGGACGTTAAACATTTAGTATTATTACTACAATGCATAGGTGACATTAGGTGTCTATACCAAAGTATTCACAACACAATATACATAGATATGCAATACAGTTGAGCACATACAAGCACAGGCACAAATGCATCCATGCAAATAGGTATGCACTAACATCTATGCATTGTGCATTGCTGAGTAATATCCATGCACATAGAGACAATATTAATAAAAGGACAAGCAATACACGTATTACACACACACGCACACACATACCTACGCACACACCTACACAGCGATAAGGCGCAGGTGTTGTGAAACATTGGGACGAGCAGCTGATTAAATAAAAAACGTCCCTCAGCCCGACATGTGCATCTGAATCACTCAGCCATTCCCACACAACAACAATCCTATAGCAGGCAGGTCTCTGATATTTAAAAAAACTATAATACAAGATTATAAGGCTATGGCAGCCTATTAGCAGGGATTTAACGTCAGTTTCGCAGCTGCCGTTATTTCGTTTGACTGGCAATTTGTTAGCTAGGAATTTGAACTACCGATTGGGTAGTTCAACAGTGAGCAAAGAAACCCAGAATAGGTTAAGTAGGCTACTAGATCTGGACTGATATCCATAATTATATTAAACTAACTCCTAGGACGACTGGTAATCCATGCCATTTTTCTAAATATCTGGTTATAATCCAAATTCTGTGTGGATACCTTATTACCTTCACATACCATGACGGTATCCCATATCCTCGATAGACCTATCTATTTCCTATGTATCCTGTGTAGCTATTGAGTTATCCATTTATCAGTCCAGTCAGCTTTTAATGTAAAGATCCTACATCAATGATTAATCCAATAGATCTTTCCTTAATCCAAAGAGAGTAAAGCATATATCCAAACGAGCAGGTATCCAATGAGAGGTAATCCAAAATGGTTCCAGAGAGGAAGCAAACAGGCGTGCATTTAGAATATTATACGCAAATGTTCTTACATATTTACATAGTAGTAGTATTTTATTAACAAATTATTATGACACACCCACAATGATATTATAAACTTGAATACATACATAGCAAAACAAATACAAACAAAATACATACATCAGTCCATAAGAGTCAGTTTGCATTGAGCTTAAGTCGATCTATAATAGAGAATAAGATCTAAGGTAGGACTTCCTAATATCAATTAATATTCAAAGAGTATTCTGTTAATGAAGTTTTTAGCTGTGAGAGCAGTGCACCGGGGAAGCGTTCTACACAATTCCACATGCATTATGATAGAATGACACACACAACAAAGTAGGCAAATTTATATGTACAGCATAATTTAGATACAACTAGATGCAAATATTGAGAGACAGGCATGGACAAGAGCTGAGAGAGAGAGAGATAGAGAGAGAGAGAGACAGAGGAAGAGAGACAAGGAAAGAGGCATCAACTAACCCCACATCAGTTGCCCTAGAAGACTGCTGCTCGCCCTGCCTCACACCCTCCTGCTCCAAGGGGGCTGGGGTGCTCGAGGGGGCCTGACCCCTCAGGGTGGGTGGGACGGTCCCTGGGGCCGCCACGGAGGATTCATTGAAGATGGTGGCCAGGCGCTGCCCCTCCAGCCAGTTCTCTGCCTCGTGGGCCTGTGAGGCACATTTGATGTCCATGAAGGCAACCACCGCACCTCCACCACCCGCTATCAGCCGCACACTCTGTATCTTGCCATAACTGTAATCAATCAATCAATGAGTTTAATCAATCAATCAATCAATGAGTATCTAAGAGTCATCAAGTCAATCAAAGTGTCATCGAGTCTATCAACATTGAATCAATCAAGTCAACCCATCAAACTAACGCCCAGCTCGCTTAAAGGTGATGCCAGGGACGTCATCACAAATCATATTTAACGTTACAATTCATAGGCTGAATATTATTTGAACAATACACTGAAAAGCCTCTTCCACATCAGATGGAAATATAAGGGTTGCTGCCTGCTAATTATAATATTTTATACCAATTATCTCCTTGACCCAGGACATTCTACCACCCAGGGAAAATAAAATAAAATAAAATAAATAAATTTCACAAATAAACGATGAGTTATAATGATAAATTTATACTTTATACATATTTTTGGAATGTATACCTAGCCCACACTTTGTGCAAGGATGTTATATATTAATACATCATTGATGTATTACCATATAGAGGAGATGTAACATTCAATATGTGCTCAAACTGATTAACAACATCGATAGCCAGCCCTGATTGGTTCTAACTAACCATATGACATCGATTGATCTGAGCCAAGACCACCTGGCTCGTATAGAACAAACGGGCGGCGGTTAAAGTACAAAGACTTGATTGACAGTAATAATGAGCAATTCTAAACCTATCAGTGGGCTGTTGTTGTTCAATGTTAAATAGAGGCTGTTAGGAATTCTTAAAAATAATAGGAAATGTACTAGAAATAGCTTGAGATTTTCCTTTCAAATGTAAAAATTTCAATATTTAT
>JAQFZF010001694.1:0-13565 GCA_034695365.1 Enchytraeus norvegicus | reverse complement strand
CTGATGACGGCCATGCACTGTATGCACATAAATTAAGTTAATTTGCACATGATATGCACCTTTTATTTGTATTGACAAGTACTGCTGTTTTGATGGCTGTTTTGATGTTCGCAATAAACATAATTATATTCTCAACTCTCTGTCTCTCTTAAGCCTTGATGTTTAGTACGGTAACTTAATACCATCTAGTCAGATGAGATATTGGAAATTAATTACTATTGTAATTTTTTTAAAGTATTATATAGATGAAATCAGTGAAGAATTTAGAAATTTATGAGGAGGTAAATTTTTTGCATCAATTTTTTTCAGACTGGGCAGATTAGATTGAGGCTTATCGAGAGGGGGCAGGGGTCCAAACTAGTTATTTTAATGAGTCAAATTGCAATAGTTTCAAAATCGAGGGAGCTTTCGGCAGTGCCCCCCTCGGCTTAGGTTGAGGGGAGGGGCATAGTCATTGCTCAAACCCCTCAAATCAGCTCCTGGAAGTCCTAAATTTTTTTTACCTGCTAATATTATTTCGTTATGGCATAAAATTCCAAGATTTAATTAGATAGTAGTTATCACACTAGTCACGCAGGTGAGAGACTTCGAGTTCGATGTTACTTCAGATTTTGTTCCAACATCGCCTGTGGAGAATTATTCTATTTATTGTGTATTGAGCATGCAGAGAGAGAGAGAGAGAGAGAGAGAGAGAGAGAGAGAGAAAGAAATAGAGAGAGAGAAAGAGAGAGATTAAAAATAAAGAATCTATTTTTGATACAATCAAACAAATGAGAATGAAAATTTAACATCCATTAGGCGATCATCTGACGACGCCACTAGGAATGTGTCTTACAACATTTGAGCTATCAGCTTGGCCAAACCACTGAACTAATAAATAATTTTGTAAATGAAAATAATTTCATGCGCAAATTACTTTTCCGTATTCTTCTAGATGTTAAATTGTTTATGTTTTCCACGTTTCAATAAACACGCTATGCAGTGTTCACTGCTGTGCAGCAGGTTATAATACTTCATTCTTTTAAAAACTGAAGGCTATCTTTCACGCTTCTTTACTTTTTTGACCTTCTTTAACGGGTCACGTACTTGACATAAAGGTTTAAAGTTTTCAGACGTCTAATATCGCTCAGAACTTCACATTTGATTGGCACATTTTCGTTAATAGGTCCATGAAGAGATGCAAACAGGCGTGACCGGTATTTTCTGAAACCCCATTCATCAACTTTCTGTCTCCTGTGAGCTGTGCAAGTTAATTAAATGGTTTGATGAGAGTTGGCTCTTTGTAAGTAAGTCTATGAAAAGTGTTTAAATAAAGCAGACACATTCTGCACATGATTAGTTATTTATGTAGAAAGTGATTTTAGTTTGTCTCATTCATCTTCAGGTCTTCCTTGTTATTTTCCTCGTGACTTGTCCAAACAAGGCGATGGTGGTTATGGTGTGCCATCAATCGCTGTTCTTGCAGCTCTGATCATGTCCCATCAACTCTCATTCAATCACTGAGGCTCTTTGCATAGGTAATTATTTGTCGTCCGCTTCGTCGCTTTCCTTCAGCCATTCCGCATATGCTCAGGCTTTCAATTTCTCAATTTCCCATTTTTTATTCTTCATCTCCATATGTCTTTCTCGATCTTAGCGTTGACGGTCATGGCTTGCCATACATTTCTTCCTCTCGTACTTCTTGCAAGCTCATTCAATCACTGAGATTCCTTATCTCTCTCAAAAGAGTTCACCTGCTGCTTCACATAGTATTGATTAGATTTCCAGTTGTTGCCATCCTGTATAAAACTTTTTCATTTGCTACGAATCTTGTGTAGGAGATGCGTATTCAATTCTTATGTAATACGGTACCACACTTCAAGAGCGTGGAGTAGACTTGTTGAGTTTGTTGTGTTCGACCGTATACTATTACTTGAGAGACAGATTGTGGTATTGGTAGGTTTGAGTGTGTTTAACGCCAAGGTTCTGATGCACAGGGTGTTCTCTTCAAGAAGGCTCAACAAAATCGAGCAGTACCGTCACAAAGATTGGAGTTGAACTTATTACATCTTTACTCCTCAAAGCGCCTTGCAGTCTATTACAGACCACTGAGTCGGAGTATTTGTGCTATACTACTGTCATACGGTATCAATTTAGTTCAGTTTTCCGTGAGTTTAACGTCAAGGTCAGAAGCTTTCGCTTCTCTTCAAGACGCTATAATGCCATACGGTATAATATTATGTTATTATTTATACCTACTTTTAAAATGACCAGTTAAAAGGTGTCCAAGCGCAGAGCAGGTCTACTGCGCAATTCTGGACGATATTGTATCGATTCATAAGCTCAACAATTGTCGGAAAAAAAGCTAAAATAAATTACTTTGTGCAAAGACTGATGAGTCCGTTAGAATCTTCACTTTGTCTAGCTGAGCTTATTTACGCTAGCGTTTCTAGCAATTTAAACACAATTTGGCAGTCAGAGCGATATTGAGACTACTTTCGCAATATAAGCTTTGTTACAAATTCTGCAGCAGGGCAACCATAATAGCATAAGTTCCCCGCAGGATCGTATCACGGGCCCGACATGTAGAGCATAAAGCAGATTGGGTGGATCGTCATTCCACATGGCCTAATGAAAGGCGGTTATGCTGGTAACGGCGGTCCAAAATTAATACTGTCATTAGTAGTTTGTGCCTGTGTCTAATTTGTTTCAACTGCTGTGTTAACAGTTAGGTATGGTGGGGTTTGGGTTAGGGTAAGTCATCAACTCTAACCCATATGGGCCATACCCTAGCCCTAACTTTAATGTGCACCGTTTGTGTAAATTACACATAAATCTAACCCAATGAATGATTTGGGACCGCCGTTACCAGGGTTACCGAAAAGGCTTAGATTGGCATACTATTCGATGAGTATAGTATTATGCATAATAAATTGCATTGTATGACATAGTTCCTGACAGTGCTTCGTTTGAGGAACCGGACGTTAAATTTTTATTGTGCTGTAGTTCTTAAAGTTATGTTAATTTTAAATTAGTTTCGGATTTTCTTTCCCCTGAATCCCGAAAGGTCTAGGGATATTCAGAGGACCGATCAAGGCCAGCAGGGTGATGAGCCCCCTCCCCCCTCCTATTCTGTCACACTGGCCAATTTTGTTATCTATCTCTAGTGTACTGAATACTAATGCAAATTACCGATCCAAGGTAAACATTCTGGTACACACTTTACTCAGTCTTCTATGACGCTCAGTAATGAGCACTCCTTCGATCAACATGTTGATATCACTACAAAGGTATTCACCACACCTAAAGGAAAAAAGACGCAAAAATAAAGTGCTAAGGGCGCAGAGGTTAACTGAAAAAGAAACGGATGTTTGTTCTCTAACATGGAATGCCGACAAAGTACATGTAATTTCAATTCATGCCAACTCTGATTAGCATAATCAATTACTGCGTTCGCCTTATTCCTCTATACGTTTCCTCGTTCTAAATCGAATGTTTGTTGAATCGTCTTGGTATCTTGCTGCAATGAAAATGTACAGTATTGCGCAGGTTATTTGTAGGTATACCTGATACACTGACACCGGCTGACATAATAATTATGTAACTACAAGTTGTAATAATTCATTAATGCAACAATGACTTCCGAGAGATACAAGTTGGAGTCATTAGCATCAGGGTCAGCTATTTTGTTAATTTCACAGACGTTGTCTCTGAAATATGCCAATCAAATTTTTCTGATCTGAATTATATTAGCTGGCCTACGACTAGAATTCAAGAAGCTTGAATTCTTACCTTGGTCGATGGTCATTCTGATAATAATTACGGCGATAATTCGGTAATGAATTTGATTGATGCGGCAATTGAAAGAGACGCCAGCCAGTCTTATGTAGTCACTGACAGTAGCCTTGGATATGGAAACAGACGTTAACGTTAGCTTTATCTTTTCTTGCTTTGCTTTACAAATCACCAATCAATCAATTAATCAACCAATCAATCAAATCAAATTAATCAATCAACAATCATGCAATCAATCAATCAATAAAGATGACAAATCTGGTTCCTCATTAGAATGGCGACGGCAGGGACGTTGCAATGTAAGAAAAGGAGTGTGTGACCACAGGCCATGACATTTCACATCTCTATCGAAGCCTCCTTTATTATAGGCCAAAGTAAAACTCGGTTTACAATAGTCTTCAGATATCTGCGGAGTAGTATTCAATACGTCAAGGACATTTAAGAGAGTACAGATATAATAAGACACATTTGAATAATTAATCCGTCTCTCCTTTATTATTGCTGTAATCCTTCATTTTGTAATTGAATGACATTTTATAAATAAAATTTCTTTAATTGTGACCATTACGCCTTTATAGGGAAGACGTTAGTCGTCATTTCTTGTCATTTGAGTATTTCACCTTTTTGCTGGAGTCATAGCCTACCAATCTTTTATTATAAAATTGAATTGGATTGAATTAAATATAAACATGTAAAACTGGATAAAGCCACATTTAACGTCAGTTTCACCGCCGAATGACTTCATCGGTGACGAGTGAACCTGGAAATGAAAATTGTGCCCATAGATGGGGACCGATTAGCACGCTTTTCAACAGATCTGTAAAAATTGCTGCAGTTGATAATAGAAGATTAAACTGTTTCATTTGACGCCTTTTGTAAATTCTGTGAAATATTTTAACCTTCGGTTCTTTGCCCTACTTAGCTAGCTAAACAGTATGAACTCGAAGAGCAAAGAAATCTACACAACTGCAAAAATTGAAAGCTACCGTCGTCAATGACAATATCAAGCATTATAAAGCTTACGTCGATTAAAATCCTGTGGAAAATTATATAATGGTCATCAAATGAATGGTGCGTATCCAATATAATAACAAAAATCAGTCCATGCATAAACTTTTACAGAACAGAGTAAGAAACTGCGTAAAAAGGCCAAAGGCTTAAGGCAAATTTAATGTCAGTTTCGCGGCGTAACAGGTACATCAGCGATGGACGAGCCCTAGGATTCGAACCGCCAACCAATGAAACCATGACCATAGTGTAGCGGTGTCTCAATATTAGTGAATAAAATTATTGTCTGATAATGATATTATGCTCTTGCACGATCAATCATCATTTTATCTTAACAACTCTGCTTTGAGATTGAGGCATTTGAGCGAATGATAGATGATGGTCATCAGTTTACTGATGCTATCATGTTAACTTAAGAAATCCCTTATCTCAGGTCTTTATAAGCATACAAACACTATTAATAGCCTTTCAAAACATGGATGGATTGGTGTATAATAAAAACATTAAGGTCTTATCTGTGACCTTGTAACCTAATTTGGCTAGAATATAATTAAGTGAACCTAACTTAGCAAATTATAATAATATTAAGTGAACTTTATTTAACTAGTATATGACTAAGTGAACCTAATTTTATGTTTACATAAATTTATTTCCTAAAACTCGTTAGGCATACATAATTTTATTGCAAATAAAGTATATTATTACCGTACGCATCTTTAAAGATTGCACCACATTCCATAGATTTTTCTTTCTTTTTCATTTGTTAAATTTAATTAATCCAATTATGAAATGTGTAATTGTCCTCAAAATTAGTCCCAACCCATCCCCAAACCCTAACCCTAACCCTAACATAGACAAAAATGGTTAAACGAAACAATGAAAATTGGAAAAAGTATAGAATGGGGTGCAAATTAGAACGATGCTTATCGTATTATTACTTTCATTGTACACGTCGCATCAAAGGCGCAAATTCGATATGTCAATATTCACAAATTTTGCGATGGCAAAATCTGGTCCCGTCAAACTAATATGAAATCTATTTTAGTGCAATAGTAGTTTATAGGCCTAATACTGCAATTTTTTGCCTAAAGGTTTCTCATTTTCAAGCTCATAATTAAGTTCCCCGAACGGGTTCGAGAGAATTAGAATAAACCCACCGGGAATTTTCACGCATTCGTACGAGGTGAATAAAGTAGATACGGCAATGGAGAGTTGATTGCATAATGAACATGACAGTGCTTTTTTGTATTAATTAATGTTTCAAATTCCAGACTTGCAGAGCGTACACATCGTTTGTGGCCCAAGTCTGCAAGTCTACATGATTCGCCATTGCTCCTTTAACGCTACAGTGACATTTTTACAGACAGCACTAACCTAATCGCAACAACAGCAACAATGCAATTAGAGTGCTACCGTCACCAATGAAAACATCGATCACTATGAAATCAAAGCCAAAGCGATAAGTAGTAAAATAAATGTCCAACGGTACCAATCCAACAACCAGATAAAAGGAAAGGACAAATAATAATTATTGTATTTGTGGGTCTAATGTAAGCATGACCGCCTCATTAAAACATAAAACAAATCTCGCATAAAGTTAGTTATTTTATTTCAAAACCACAATAATGCAATCATTTATACATTATCAGCGAACAGAGAACAAACAACCACGATATACAGTTAAAGAATGTAAATCAAGCTAAACAATTTAGTGGCTTTTAGATTTCCTGAGGTTCCTTTCGGCCATCCAGCAGGACACTTTTATGATAGAATAAAAATGCAAAGTGTCATGAACGAAACAAGTTATTATGATGAAAGTGGCAATAGGCCTACAGCTAAAATCGGCAGAAAGAAATAATAGAGATAATTATTACAAGCTATAAGCTCAATTTAAGAAATTATATCAATTACGGTAACTTAGTTTTCCAATTCTCTAAAATGTAACTGGCTATTGTAACAATTTTTATTTAGAAAAACTCAATCGTAACAGGAATATAATCCAAAGTAGGCCTACTAAATTATTGTCCTACACCGATTCTGAATCACTAAAAAGAGAGGTGTGAAATTTCTATAGTTCTATTCTATTAAAACGAAGAATCGGCGAAAAATCCCAGAAATTCTAAGCGTTTTCCGTAGGGAGTTCGAGAGTGTGGATAGTGCAAATGAGGTGTGGATCGGAAGGAGTGGGAGTGGGAGGTGGAGTAGATAAAAGGGGTGTGAAGAATTTGAGAGAGCGAGAACGAGTTAGGAGTGATATTTCATTAGACGATCTTCTACAATCAGGTCAGGGATCGAGTTGATGGCGCTTTATCACCAAATCTGATAAACAGAGAGAAGTAGCATCTTGTGTGTGTGGGGGAGGGAGTGATTGAAGAAAGGAGAGAGTGATAAAATAGAAAGGACGAAGTAGCATCTTGTGTTCCGTCTCACTCAGGGTAACCTATAGATTCTGGTGATGGAAGAAAGAAAAGAGAAATGACAAAAAGCGAAAGTGATAGGAAGACAGAGAGAGAAAAGAGAGAGAATTCACCAAACCTAAATAGATACCTTTGATGAAGAGAACTTAGGGCTGATAAGGTGGCTTCTCGTTCCTTTCTGAGTGACTGTGTCAGCAGGCTTTTTAGATACAGCTTTCGGTTGGTCTGTTATCGAGTATCCCGGATCCAACACGGGGATAGTATGTGATTGATGCTCAATCATTAATTTATCTGAATAGGCTAGATGAAAAACTTTCTTTAGGCATTTTGTAAAGTTCTTTTAGTTTGTTTAAGATTAGATTTTTTGCACCCAGTCTAGTGCAAACATTCGCTAAGTTTTTATTGTCACAAATCCAAAGTGCTCACTTAAATCCTCTGATAGCCAGAGAATTAAATGCCCTAAACTGTCCTACAGTTCAAACAGTTGATAACAGATTTTGAATTCCCAGAATGTATCGATTTATCAGTTTATCACTTGATCTCAACGAGTGCAGAAAGAGAATTTTGGTTAAATAATAAAAGGCGACCTATATAATAATTTTACAAAATGCTTGAACGGCAACCTACAAGTATAATCTTGTACAGTACAATTTCATACAACTCCCGGATTATTGTCATCCGATGAGTAAGGTGCTTACTCAAATCACTACCAATGCTTAGTATTCATAAATTAGTTACATTTTTATATATAAAATTGACCATACGGGCCGCATACGTACCTCATGCCTGCAATAACTCATTCCTTACTCCAGTGCCTCTAAGTCAGTGGTTCCCAAAATTTCTGAATTGCAGAGCAATTTTGTTAAATCTATTTTTATAGCCTCTTGAACACATGTTTTACATCTGTAGTTGATTAATTACTTTTCATGGGGGGAGAGGAGGCGGCCAGCACATTTTTATGACCTTTTTGTAATTCAATAGATTTATCAATTTATAGATGACTTTTACTATAGACTAAGCCTTCAAAGTTAATTTTCTCTTTCAGTCAACTTTCTTTCTTTTTTTGAGCCGCTGCGGAGCACCTGGAAGTGTCCGAGGAGCCCTCAGGGGTCCGCGGAGCATCGGTTGGGAACCACTGCTCTAAGTCAATCTCCCGGTCCGATCATTACGCTAACAGCGCCTCCAATTCCCAATCGATCTCGCCTCGGTACGCGGGTCACGGCCGACAAAAAGAATTATTATTTCTATCACTGCGGGGTCAGGGGTTAGATGTTGCCTCCGGTGTGAGGGGCTAGTAGTAGGCGCGGATTTAGGGGGCCGTTGGGGCGATGTCCCCCTCCTCGACCTCGAGGGTGGGTCAGGCTCCCCCTCAATTTGGTCAAATTTTAATTTGACTCATTAAAATGCTTATATTTTGTCCCATCAAAACACCTACATTATGGACCCTTGCCCCCCCCCCCCTCTCGATTAGCATCGACATGACTTACCCCTCCCCCTTTCAAAATTGCATGTATTTGCCCGCATCCTCAAAAGCTCCTAGATTCGCCACTGGCTAGTAGTGCTTGACATATAAAAAGACAGTGCTAATAGAGGGAGGTTGGCGCGGGGGACGGGTGGTCCGAGGGGGACCAACAAAAAAAAAATTAATCAATCAGTAGATCTATTTCATACGGTACACTTAAAACAAAATTTCAGAAAAGCTACGGAACAGTAGATGATTGAGTAGGCTATCTCAGTCTGCCTGGGACTCAATCAATGTAAATATGTTACCAAAAATCGCTAAAACCCAATATGTACTCTATTCATTTAAAATGCTTTCGATTAATCTTAGTCTTGCAAATATGTCTCCCCAGAATCCCACATTACAGCGCATTCAAGCGGCCGCCGGGGAAAATGGAAGGGGCTTGGTTCACCCCGCCGTTATTCCAGTATTGATAGATTGATGGAGTTTCTGGACCGATGGACCAACATTACTGGTTTGAACGTCTGCTTAGGGGTGCTAACTGTATAGATTAAGGACGGGGTCTAGGGGGTCATAACCCCCCTCTCCCTTGAAGAACTCCTTCCCCCCCAATATTTCAGATGACTAAAAATGTCCCTATGTGCACTATAATTAGGCTATTATTGGCAGTTTCAGGTATAAGTTATTTTGACCCCAGCGGGACCCTCCAGATTTCCTAGGCTGAAATCGTCCGTCAAGATCTACGTTGGGTACGAAAATAGCAACTGTTTAACATAATGAGAATATATTCGCATAATTAGTCTAAATAAATTCAATATTCGATAGTAAATTACTTTGCTGAGCACTGCTTGTACTATTTGTACTATTTTTCTTAGCCATAACCGCATATTTCATTTTCTAAGTATCTCTGAAAACGTACAATGTAGGTAATATTATGCATAAGTGTAGGTTTACAGAAGTAGTTGAATATATTTAGATAATATCTTCAGAGGCATCACCATGATTGGTTAGAGATGGGAAGGGACATGGATCAGGATCAATGGATGATGTTAATTATGACTAAATTATGATTCGCATAATGGAAACTCTAGTCAACGGTCGTTCAAACAGATACATTAACATTATATCATGTATTTGCAAAGTGCAAGGTAAAAACAAGTTCCCGTAGGTCAATAGCGTAAAAATCTTAGTTCCAAAAATGCGAGTTCTTCAAGAAATTCAACAAATCTAAGGTGGGGCGCGTTTCTCAGTGCCCCAATAGATTCGACGTCACTGCCTATCTTTGTTTATAGACGATTAACCAGACGATAAATCTTCATTGGTTGATTGATTGATATCTGAAACTTATCTTAAAGGGTCATTTGACGACAGTCACTTTAACAAACGGTTTGCGTCTCTCTTTTTTGTCACCGGATGTATGAGCAATTTCCCTTATTCGCCGTCTCATGACGTTACTATGTAGGGGTACCTTCTTCGCGTTGCTCATTCGGTAAACACGTGGGCCAGTTTGTGTCGAATTTTACACCTAAGGTACGGGTTTTGATATTTCGAATTCGAGTCAATCGGAGAGTAAAATCTCGGATTTACAACGGGCCAACCAAGATCACCATCCGTAGTCTACCACTTCAGACTTCAGTTAGCATTATGTTTTGAATTTAATTTCTGTATATTTACTTAATAATCTTGAGATGCTCAGGCAATTGTGAAAATTAGCAAGATAAAAAATGTGCAATAGTTTATCTTTAAAATGTGGAAAGTTATCGCAATAAAAACCTTCAGTAGAAAGTGTTGGACACGCTTTGCTGCCTATCAGCCCCTTGCGAATAGTCGATACAGTACTAGAGCTCGCCCTCTGGTGAATACTCCGTGTACTACTAGCAACTCCAGTGACACCTCGAGAAAAAAACATGTAAATTAAATTAGCGTCCGGAGAAATTCAGAAAAGAGTCGAGGACAGCATCGATGCTAAATCATTATCGATTAGTGATCACTAGTGGAGAAGCTATTGATCATTGAAGAAACAGCATTGACAAAACGTCGCATTTTATAAATCCCGAATTGGACAGGTAGCCAACATACTGTGAGTTGCAAAATAATCGGCTTGCCCAGGGGTGTCCAATCCGTATAGCTGGCGCAACTTTTTCCACTTAAAAAATTGCGGGGGGGGGAGATTTACAGGCCGAGTTTCCAGAATATTGGGTGGAGGGAAGGCGAAATTGGTGGTTATGATGGTTAATTTTGAGCCAATTTATTTGGTCAAAATGGGGGGGATAGACGCCCCTGGGCTTGTCTACGGCTGGTAAAATGGCACTAAACTATTTATTTAGGGTGAATGCTGAAACCTTTTTTGTATAGGTCTATCTGAATTACAACATGATGCAACTTGCAATATCTCCCGTGTTTGGTTCAGGAAACTTGAGAAATAACAACCGAATTTGCATCTGCTTTGTAAGCTCCTAGTAAAGCAGATATGAAGGTAGGCAGCAGGAACCACCTCAGATGACAAATTTGTTTTTGTTGAAAGGGGTAATATAAAGGAGTGATTAATAGCTATACCGTGTGTTGGTATCACCTGATTACGTTGACCAATGATGTGCTCATTAATTGAATACAAATCTCTTATCCGATCATCATTATATTTTTATTTTTCTCGGAGTTGGACTGGAATGAATAGATTTATGTATGGGTCATGGGTAGGGAGGGACAGAGTAACAGGCGTAGGGGAACTTTTATGTTGGGGGGGGCCGGATTTTAGTTCTGCCCGAAAAGTTATAGTTCTGCCTGAAAAGTTTTAGTTCTGCTGCCCGAATTTAACAACATCGTCCTTGCGAGGGCGCGAGGGGGGGGACTAGCCGTGGCCTTGCTGCATGAAAAAAATATCCAAGTTTGCCAGAATAATACCAACGTTTGCCCGAAAAATATCAACGTTTGCCCGAAAAATAACACGCTTGACCGAAAATCATAGCCTCCAAAGATTTTGGGGGGCTGCAGCTCCCCCCCGCCCCCAGTCTCCTACGCCTATGGACAGAGTTAATAAACCGAGCCAACATCCTTACCAAGATCATAACGTGGTCGTTGATATGATGGTGGGAAAAACAGGTATCACTAATTTTATATTAAGATAACAAGTTATTTGTGAGAAATTATACATTGGACCTGGCATCTGACAGAGCATCGGTTGGAATATGTCAATGAAAACTCAAAATGTCTTAATATTATTTGCAATTATACTTTTAATTTGTCAAATAATGTTCTACTTTCAATTACTCACTATTTCCATATTTTATTATAGTGTTGTTCAAATGAATTATATTTTCTCAATTACAACAAATTTAAATTAAATATAAGCATATTTTTCTGTTCATCATACGTAATAAATTATAAGTATCACGGACGATTAAAAGAACTAGAGATAAAGTTGTAGGGAATAGAGATACAGCGGTACGAAATAAAAATATTTCTACAACCAGTGGTTAAATTTTTAAATCAGGGGCCCTGGAACCGTTAATATTAATGTTTCCATCACCCCGGAGCGTTAAATGGCAATTTTTATACTGCCCCTGGAACGCTGATATTTATTTTTAATGGGCCCTGGAACGGAATTCCGTCGAGTTCCTCCTCAATTTGACTACTGGGAACAATTTCTCATCGGTATTTATCTCCTTCTAAAGAAAGTCAATATTTAAAAGCCAAAAAAAGGCTTAACCCCAATTTAACGTCAGTTTCACGATCTTACAGTGACGGGTGATCCTCGGATTCAAAGTCAAATATAGCCTCCACCACGCGTGGCTCTATACAAGTACATGTAGATGAGGCTAATGCGAATATATTCTGAAGTGTGCCATTATCACACTTTTGGACCATAGATGGCTTGGATCCCGTCGACGTCGTCTTTGGCGAGTCGATTCTTAGGCGCACCCTGTATTGAGTAGGCGTACATCATGGCCCTAGGGTCAGGCGAGTGTTTCAGTCCCAGGGCGTGGCCTATCTCGTGTGTGGCAATCTCATTGAAATAAGTGCCTCCATCTGTCAAACAAATATTTCAATCTATCAGTGAGGATCTAAAATCAGTTTCCTCGCCCGAAAGAGATGTCAGGTATGTATGAGGTGTAATATGCAAGCTACTTCAAATTGGTTGAATGTTCGAACAGCTGAATGCACAATCATAAACCTTTATTATAATTACAACACTGGAGAGCCTCCGTGTTCTAATGCCGGCAATGCGGCCTCTGAATCATGAGGTCCTGGGTTCAAAGCACAGTGAAGACCACGAGTTGTAAGTCTTGGTAAGCTACTTTACTCTCCATTGCTATAATAGCAAACAGTCGGTGTACATTTACCAAGACGCGCTCTAACGACTGCGCTAAATAGCCGAAACGAATTTGGAAACGAATCCCGGCTATCTCGCCATCTGACGTGATCAATAGCACACGCTGTTATTATTATAATTAACAATTTCTTCACTTCGTCATGTCAATTAGGCGTCATTCAGTTACGAAACAGCGTCCTGTACTAAATTTTAAACATCTCAAGACTAATCGTAGAGTTCTGTAACGGTGTGTGTCACAGTGTCACGCGTTTACAAGAAGGCTTCTGAGCAGTGTGCCAATAGTGAAAAATGAACTGAGGGGTCCATAAAATTTTACTCGCTCAGCTCACAGTGTTCTGCACCTATATTAGAAATACTGCGTGCGAAGCGAACGAAATCCATTTTTCCTTCGTTTTGATCTCACTATTTTGTCTGATTTTGAAGATTGGTAGGATATTTTATTAAAATTAATGTTAATTCAAGGGATTCTAAGACTACGAAATGAGTATTTTAATGCTTGAAATATAAGCAGAAATGTCAAAATACAGGGGGACAATGAACTGGGGGGGGGGGGGGGGGTGGCGGTCAGATCCGA
>JAQFZF010001693.1:0-13567 GCA_034695365.1 Enchytraeus norvegicus | reverse complement strand
GCAACAGCTGTTCGATCACTGGTAGAGGTTTTAGATGCACTTTCTGTCGCTTTTGAGTTTTGTCAAGTTTTTGGCACTTGTCGCAACTTTGGATGTAGGCTTTTATAGACCTGTAGAAACGAGAGAAATAGAAGTGTGGTTCCAGGCGTTTCACGGTCTTCTTCGTTCCTAAATGATCTGCAGAAGGATAGTCATGTGCTATTTGTAGTACAGACTTAACTAAAACTCTAGGTATGACGATTCTGCAATGTCTGATTTTGCGATACTTGTAATATCGGCTATGCATCAGTAAACCTGCTTCTTTGTAGAAGTAGTTTTGTTTGATAGGAAATGGTTCCTGTAGTACTTGACTCTCGAGACGTTTGAGTTTTACGTCTTCTTGTTGAAGTTTTATCAGTTCTTGTCTGTCGATGTTCAAGGAATCTAAACTTTCTTGATCGGTTGAAGTAGAAATTGAGCGTTTCTCCTTCTCAATGGAATTGTCATCATCTGTTGTTTGGATGTTATTCAAGATTAGATTATCATCTGATTTCTTATGAAGCAATTCATAGATTGATTCATCATCGTTGTCTGATGTAATTGAAGAATCATGGTTGGTTGATTTCTCATCTTCATCATGTGATTTATCATCATGATCTGATTTCTCTGGTGACGGTAGCTCATTCTGCTTTCTAGTCATGCTTCTAGTAGTGATGGCATAGCTGTGTATTGTGTTCTCGTTGGATTCACACACTTTATTAACAACTAATAGTTGCATACCGCTTGGCAGGTTATCAACTAAGTCGCATTTAGCTTTCCGTTGTAGTACGGTAACTCTATCTGTATTTCGATGAGTTGAATTTCCATCTGCGTTTCAGTGATACCTTCAATGGTCAGCCATTCATCAAGTTTCTTGTACGCGGATTTGAGTACTGCATTTGCTTTTAACAAAGTGACAACAGAAGTGGTGTCTCGAAGACTAATGATCTTGTACTGCTCATCATTGGACTTGATCAAAGCTGTCGAGGTCTAGGGTTTGAACAATTTGTGAACTTCTGCCTCTTCTTCTTTCACAAGATGAAGACTGAATACTGGTTCAACCGATTGGGTTATCTCTTGATCTTCCGGATAGGATATGAGATTTACTGGATTTTGGTTATCCTTTTTCTTTTGGTCTGGGTTGTGGTAACAATCTTTGGCAAGGTGGTTCAATTTATTGCAAAAAGAAGCAGCGTCTCTCTGGTTTGGATGGTTTTTGGCTGTTGGGTTGGTTTTGATGATGGTTCTGATCACTGGGTTTGTAGTAGTTAGGATTGTTCACAGGTGGACCAGTATTTTTGTTTTTGTTTTGGTTGAAGTTTTGGTTAGGGTTATAACTCTGGTTATAGTGATTCTTCTGGTTAGCCGGGTCTTTGTATTTCTGATACTTCTGTTTGTTGGTGATTGTGGTGTTGACAGTCTGAGTTTTATGAGAACTTTGTTTACTCTCATTCGAACATTCGCAGACTGTGATCTATCTGCTTATTTGCTTATTTATTTTATTTTATTTATTTTATTTTATTATTTGCTTATTTGCTTATTTACTTTATTTTATTTATTTTATTTTACTTATTTTATTTATTATTTGCTTATTTGCTACTGTTATCTATCTGCTTCGCCAGATCCAACACGGTGTCTGCTTTCAGTGTCAATGCAAATTCGAGAAGATTATTCTCCAATCCATTGATTAAGCTCCCTTTCAAGAACAACTATTTGATAGAGGTGACGTCGTTGTCTGCTTTATCTGCTTGAAGCCATTTGTCCATATATGATTGAAGTGAATAAACATATTCTGAATATGTCTCATTCTTGTTCTTCCTCAATTGAAGAAAACGTCGTTGATGTGTGAGTGGTGTCACTTCAAATGACCTTAGATATATCTCCTTCACTATATTGAAATCTTTGGCTTCCTCCAAGGTTAGTTGGGAGAAGGCAGTTAACGATTTATCTTTCAGCTGCAGATACAGAATCTGCGTGAGGTATTGACTTGGCCAATTATTCAGTTGTGCTATCTTGTCGAAGCTATCAAAGTACTCCAATACATTAGAATTCGTTAGTTTAGGCAGTAGGTTCGTAGTAGTGTCAACTCTAAAAGGTGGGTTGGTGGAAGAACCGGTAAAATACGAAGAACTTGTTCCTGGTTCTGCGTGTCTACTTACGTTTAGTTTTATGTCCAACTCTTTCTCTTGTAATCTTGCCTTCAATTGAAACTCACGATCTTCTCTCTCGATATATTTGATATTGTCTTTCTTTGTCTCGCTCTCTCTCTCTTCTCGCTCTCGGTTCTCTTTTTCAATTTGAACTCCTCTCTGTCGTTGTTTAGGTTCTAACTCTAATTTAAAACGTCTCTCGTCTCTTTCTGCTTTTTCTCGTTCTCTTTCAGTTTCAAGTTTAAATTTGTCTAATTCATATTTTAGAAATGCTTCAGATTTTTCAGGTTCATCTGTCGACGTTTCTAACGCGGAAGTGTCAAACTTCTCCAACACTGGTGCTGAATCGGCCATTGTTGTTCAAAGTTCTAAGATTGATGTTCAGAATTTCCTGAAGAGATGTTAGAATTCCTGGAGACAAGAGATTTCACTGGAATCAGGAATCGCTGTAGATGAACGATTGAAGATCTAGAATTATCTCTTAATCTTCCAAGTCGGTGTAGAACGACGATTCCTCAGATTCGACGATTCTGGTTCAGAATTGGGAGGGGGCAGGAGGAGGAGGGGGGTGAGAGATTTGTAACTTTGATTTGTTCCTTTTACTGGTTTGTTGTAAATGCCAGAACCTCAGGATGGATCTGCAAATACCACAAAAAAATATAGTTAATTACGATTTTGTCTAATTAATTATGCAATTTTTGCAAATATGTACAAAAATTCAATCAGTCATGTGATGATATGAATAATCAATACAATCAGTGACTGTGATTATACTATTACATACAATACATGAAGTACACCTGTATTGTCATACAATAAAAGCAATAAATTTTATGCAATTCTATACAGGACACGAAATACACGTTAAGCATACAAATTTTGCAGTATTTAATTAATTTTACATTAATTTAATTCATTAAATGTGCACTGTTTATTATAAAAAGATTAATGGCAATCATACATACACCAATTAGTAATATTACACAATATTAGCAATGTTTACTAATGTTACACAATTAAATTACACAGTTACATGTAATAGAGTAATATGCGAGTTTAATCTTTTTGATTAAAAATCGGTGACCTAGGGTCGAAATGAGAATTTCAAAATGTAGAACTAGGTAGCCTACACCTAAATAAGAAATTAAAATTTTCAAATTTAATAACTAAGGTTGCAAAATTCTAAAGAAGTTAGGCCTAAGCAATTAACGATGATTAACCACTAATTAGCACCTAGGGTTAAGGGTTGGTTAAAATAAAGATTTCTCTTTTATTTTATTTTAATACCTGGGTTTATTTTATTACTATATTATTGAGAGACGTCCCGTCTCATATAATTATCATGTTTCTATTAATCTCGCAATCAATCAAACAATCAATAAAACAAATTAATTAATTAATTGTAATTAACAATTAGGGTTGGTTAAATTTTTCTCAGGACGAAGGACCTGCCCATATAATTGCCTCGGGTAATTTTCCTCAGGACGAAAGACTTCCACATATAATGGTTGGAACGGCAGTAAATTGCTGCCGACAATTAACTAATTGACTAATTTTTCACACTGCTTGTAGGATAAAATGAAATGAAGAGCTTTATTCTAATTCGTTACACAGGTTAGCAACTGGGACACAAATATCATGCAAGTACATGAAAATTAATCAAATAAATGATTAGTTAATAAATCGTCAAATAATTATCGGCTAAACTAAAAATATTCCTTGTATAGGACAAAATAATAATAAAAATAGTTCCAAATTGTAAATAGGCTTGTAACCTATAATTACACGACTTGACAATTTAGTCAATCTTAGCGCGCGATAGTAACTCACTAAACAAGCTCTTGTTTTGTGTCCTAGCCCACGGGAAAACTATCTCAATTCCCCGTTGGTATATAATCTACTATCTCTTTCTGGTATTATAATCAACTATCTCTTTGAACCTTCGGGCAACTAAGTCCTTTAAACGGTGACAAAGACTGATAAGATACATGAGGATTAGGATCAGCTGTGTAATACAACTCTCTGTCCTATTATTAAAGTTAGGCGGATTGCCTAACTTCGGGAATCCAAAGATCGATATCAGAAAAAATGGCCGGTGACCCTGGATGTCGGCATCACGGCTTTCAAGTGAACAAATCGTGCTAGGTCCAGTTCTGCCCCACAGATTTTATTATTTTCTCTCTACTTATCAACAAAACAATTCTCTCAAGATTCTTATCTTGAGACTTAAAGATATGCATTACAATGTGTTTGTAAATTATTGTTTGTTCTCATTTCTTTTTCCTTATTTATCACTCTCACGCTTTCTGTCTCTCTTTCTGTCTCTGTCTCTCTCTTTCTCTGTCTTTCTCTATCTCTTTCTTTCTCTCTCTCTCTTTCTCTCTCTCTCTCTCTCTCTCTCTCCTCGCTCTATCTCACACGCATCATTTTCGCACCTTAGTCTTATCGCAAAGTATTTTTCACAGTTCTTTGACAGATTTTAAGTTCCTCGAGAAGATCTAAGCATTTAATCTTCTTTTGACCTGGTGTGGTTTACTTCCACGGGCTGCTTTTAATTACTCTCCCACAGCATCTCACTATCAAACACTCGCCAGGGTTCGAACAAAACTGTAACACTCGCCAGAGGCGCTATTTAACTTCAACACTCAACAGGGGGTGCCACAATATACTTAACACTCGCCAAAAAGGCAAGAAAGGTTGGACGTGTTCACATTTTAAAATCTAAGTTAAAATCTGTTTGATATTATAGTTTTGATAGCGAATTTTAAAGGATTCACCGATATAAAAATACTCCGAATATATTGCTACATTGCAAAATCTCTTAAAGGGTCCTTCCGCCCTACTAGGCCTATAACTTGCCACTAACCTTAATTAAAAAAGCCGTATCCGAGAATACTGTCAGAGACGGACCTGGCTGGGAATCGAACCCATAACCTCCTGCTTATCAGGCAAGCTATCGACTTGCTATCGACTCGGTCATCCAACCGGGACTATTTTAGAATGAGAATTTACTTTTCTCGATATTTGAGTTCTCCACGTTGATCCTGTAGATATCTTACTTGGCTGAGCCAATGGCGGTTTTGGTTGAGCGTCTGAATCGGGATCCAGAGGTTCTCGATTCGAAGCTCAGGGATCACCCGTGAGCATCCGTACTACTTGTAGTACAGATTTGTAATGGTAGTGCTGTTCTGCAGCCATACAAGCCAATCACAACCAAACAAATCTCTCCTAGACCTCAAACATGTAAGCTTACTACAGGTAGTAGACAATAAGAGCCATCCGTCACTGATGTCACGGAATGGCTGCGAAACTGATATTAAATTTGGCTATAGCTTTACTTGTTAAAGAGAGGGTCTGCAATATAGGTCGCTGAGACGAAAGAGTCATTGGAGAATGGAGATGGAAAAACTTCTTGGTAGTCTAATTCTATTTCGTAGTCACGCGCAGTTACGACGATTACATTATATACGGGTTTCGACTACTTGCATGCAATCTGTCCTGGAGTTTGACAAAATTCAGTTATATGCGAGAAAGTTAGAGAAAAATGTAGCTCACTATTTCCAAGGCCTAGCAGAGATGGAAACCCGTGGGCCACAGCTACTGTATCCGTCCCTGATGATTCCTTTGGGCATCAAACTCGATTAAATAAGTTTGGTTTCTCCCACACAATAACGAATGGGTGAAAGAATGAATACAATAGTACACATTTGATTTGCGAATTGGCATAACCAGCGATTAGCATGATTAGTTAGCCATTAGCAATTAATTTTTTGAATTCTAATTAATCAGTCTGACAAAACACGTATGGATTATGGAATCCCGTTTTTATGTGCGATTGAATTATTCATAGATTGAATAATTCATAATTCATCTATTCATAAGGTACTAGCACTTGTAAAATTGTTGCATATATCCGCTTACGAGAAAATGGATGAATGGTTATCTTAATTACTTAGTATTTTACTTATTTTAAATATATAAACATTTTAAGTTAAATTTGGCAGATTTCTGGTGAATAATTATAATTTCTACAGATTCAAACTTTAAGGTTTTATAGACATTCAAGAACCTCTCAGGAATTAGATTCCTTTTTAGAATTCGATTCACGAGGAAATGATTTCGTCATCTCTTTGAAGTCTAACTTCGTCTCCTAATCTAATTTTTACAAGGGGTTTTGATTTCTGTAGCCATGGCAGCAGTGAAGCTGCAGCAACTGTTTCATTTTAACTAAATTTTAACATTGGAATAAGAAAAACGAAGTAGCATAAGTGGTTTCAACTTTCACTTAATAACGTTTATTACGTAGACAAGCAAAATATTACAGTGACAAATCCCCTTGGTACCATATACCTTAATTCTGTTTATTTATCTTTCTAACTCCATCTGGCATAGTGCTGTGTCATCATGGATGACGACAGCATCATGTTATGCTGCGTCTCATTGAAGATAAACGACTATTTTGTATCTAGAGCGAGAAATGATTTTACAGTGTGTGATGTTTAAATTATACTATTTGCTTCATGTATTGCTTCTGTTGTCAAAGGGGGCTTGTAATTTTTTGTCCAAGCAGAATTTCGATCGATTCCATTGTGCTCTGGAATGCTGTGAAATGAGGATGTTTTCTTATGAAATATCGTGTTTCTTTATAACATAAATTGTTTTATATTGAGATTCTGAAACATTTTTTTAACCCTTTCTAATAACCTTTATATGGTAACAATTTTATTATATCATTTAGTATAATGTTAATTAATGGGTTATGTCATTTTATGATTCTTTATTTTATTCAAAATAAAACATTAATTGTGTTAGTGTAATATATTGATTGGCTACTCACTGACAGACCAACGGAATTTAGCCTACTTGTTGCTTTATTGATACGTGATTAATGTTTTACATCATTTAATTTATTTTGACGTATGGATATATTGAAGATTATCTTTATCATTGATTGATTGATTGATTGATTAATTAAGTGATTGATTGATTGATTGCAATATTTCTAGATCTATCACGTGATCCAGCCACAAGAACTTTCACAACGGAGGGTGTGGATAATTTCTCTGAGCTTGACCTTGACATTGCTAGAGGTCAAATCATCGTCGGTGCTAGGTATGAGTCATGTTCTTTAATCTAAGCAACTTCTTTGAGGTCATTTAGTTGAATATTTCGATAAATTATTATCATTAATCAAAAACAAACTTTTTATTGCACTCTAGCCTAAGTTTCAGAAACGGGTGTAACTTGAGTAGTCAAGGGAATAGTAACTTAGTCAGGCATATACCTCAATCATGGACCGGTCCTGTTTTGAGTCCTCAAAGGAATTTGAGATCAACCGAACCTGCACGTGTTTCTAAAGCCCCTCATTAATTAGGCAACATGTTCGCGAGCATGCTCGCGAGCATGTTCGCAGGATCCTACGAATTATGCGAGCTGAGCATGTTCGCGAGCATGCTCGCCTTAATTCGTAGATTCTGATGAGCATGCTCGGCGAGCATGCTCACCAAAGCCTAGGAATTAGACGAGCATGTTCGCGAGCATGCTCGTCTTAATTAATAGGCAATGGTGAGCATGCTCGCCGAGGATGCTCACCTCCGAAAAGCTATGGGGGGGGGCGGATTCAAAAGACATCGGATTTAATCATGAATATAACCCATTTTAAGTGGATTGGGCCCTCGGACCCCTCAAATCTCTTGCTATTGGGTGGCCGGCAAGGCTATTGGGGGGCAGCCCCCAGGGCCTCCCCGTAATTCTAGTACTGGATGTAACCGTGAATTTGACCGTCTCTTGTCATTTATAGAGGGTCCGCAAAAATGGTTTGCCATTTATTAGGGATCCGGCACCCAGTGGCGTCTAACCCCCCCCCCGCGCCCGCCTTTGTAGTGGGAGATTCTTGGGGGGGGGGGAGTAAACCAATGTCAAATTCAATGTATGCCAAAGTTTGGATAGTTTAGTTAAATGTCAGCTTTCGCATTTTTCACATTTCGCATAGCCTACATCTGATTTACATTACGGTACATAGATCTTTCGTAAGTTCTCAAACGTGGAGCTTCTTAGACCAATAGGTCTTTGTTTCGAGAGCATTATACGCTCAACATAGTCCTGGTTGCATATACGTTATCCAACCAGGTCAGTAACACGCTTGCCTGATAAGCAGGATGTCGTGGGTTAGAGTGCCAGCTGGTTCCGTCCCTGATAGTATCCTTCGAAACGGAGACATATGTTGAACTTAGCTATAGGCCTACCGGTTTAACATCGCACTATTTTAAGGATAAAATTGACTCCATCAAGGTTAAATCGATAGATTTAAAGCAATTCTCAATTTTACTGATTGGATAATAAAAGTTGAAATCATTGGACAATATTTATCCTGAAATATAATTTATTCAGTTTAGTTAGCTTATTTTATTCATTCGTGCGATTTTTTAATTCTTTTGGCCGATTCTTCTTCAAATTTTAAATTATGGTTGGGTAGGGAATTATGGTTCCGCAGCCTATCACCCCCCAAAAAAAAAATTTTAAAAGTCATTTTGTGGCTCAACAGTCTCCCCCCAAAAAAATAATTATTCAGAAACAGGCGTACAAGTTAGTTCCAAAATCTTATTTGAGTGTTTATTGATTTTTTGGAGGGGGGGGGGGTGCAGGAGTGCCTGCCGTTTTTTTTGGGGGGGGGCTAAAGAATTTTTTGGCTTGCATTTCTTTCTAAAGGGGCCAGGCCATAGGGGGTGCATGCTCCCAACCAACCTTGACCTAAGCCTGCAATGTGATCTATTTCTTGGATTTGTCCACATAAATAGTTAATTTATATATTTATATGTTAATTATCTATAGGTAAGTAGGCCTACTGAATTAATAAATAAATCTTAACATGTTAGCCTAAACAAAAAGTTAGGCCCTATTATTCAAAATGTTGCACTACTTCTTTTATCTGCCAATTCTATTCTTGTGTTTACATCTCTATCCAAAATCCAAATAATTATTTTGACGAGAATCTTGTATTTAAACAAATCTTTAAAGTGCTTATAGAGCATGGAGTGAGAACTACAGGCCTACAATTAAACTGGTTATCTGGATTTTGTCCTTGCAGCTATTATAGGACTTTTTTGCTTGTCGGACTTGCATTGGTTTCAGAGTGCTGGATGTTGTCATGGATGACGGTAGGAAAACAGATTGATTCCTCATTGATTGAGTGAAAAAATCCCAATGCTCGCGAGCATGTTCGCAGGATATTAAACACGACTAAAAACATAAACTTCAGTTATTTTCTTCCAATATCGCTCAGGCGAGCATGTTCAGCTCGCAGATTTGTAGGCTCCTGCGAACATGATTGGCTTGGGGTAGGTAATAAAATTTGACCAGAGTCACCGCGAACCTAAAAGTTATAAATGCTCGCCTAATTCGTAGGATCCTGCGAACATGTTCTCTACGAATGCTCGCGCTCGTGCTCGTGGAGCCTACGAATCTACGACGAGCATGTTCGCGAACATGCTCAGCTCGCCTAATTCTTAGGATGCTGCGAACATGCTCGCGAACATGTTCTCTGCTCGTGCTCGCTCTCGTGCTCGCGGAGCCTACGAATCTACGAGCATGTTCGCGAACATGCTCGCGAATACGTTCTGCTCGCCTAATTCGTAGGGTCCTGCGAACATGCTCGCGAACTCCGAATCCTAAGCTCGCGACCCGAGCATGTTCAGCTCGCGGAAGCCTACGAATTAGGTGAGCCCAACATGTTCGCGAGCATGCTCGCGAGCATGTTGCCTAATTAATAGGGGGCTTTACGAATCAACTCATTGAGTTTGGCGTAGATTTCAAATAATGGCTGATGCCAATAACGATTTAACGTCCGGGTCATCATCTGACGACGATATCAGGGACACGATGTAGTGATAAAGACTTTGTAATAGAGCCCCCCCCCATATATCCTGTGTCCTTATTGTCCTAATATTGTCTTGGGTCTTGTGTCATAATATGTCCTTTAATCTGCTTCCACTAGACCTTCACGCCTCTACAAACTGTAGCCTACTTGTAGCGTTGTGTACGTCTTGTGTCTGGAGGTGTATATAATATTATTGTGTCTTACCATGTTTCATCAACGCACAATTGTACATATTATAGGCACTCAATTACAATTAATAAATAATTTGATAATGGTTTAAACATTAAAATCTAGCAAGTACAATAATTTTTATTCGAGATAATTAGTTCTAAAGTTTAATTGGGAGATTTACTATGCTATATTGAGATGCTAAGAGGTACAGGGACGTTATTTCTCTCATTATTATCAGACTCCAGCGATGAGAATAATAATGTGGACTGTCAGAGAGCTAAACAGTATCTCGATCAATAGTTCTCTCAGCATTCACTTCACAAACATCAGGTTGAATGACTGATCGCCAAGTAGAGCAGTGCAGTCATGTATTTAGTTATAATATATTATATTATATATACATTGTTATACAGGGTAGGGGAAAAAACAATAACCTCTAGAGAAGTCTCAATAACTTCCTCAAAACGTGAAATTTATTATAAATATTTTAAGGCCTTCTAGAGGAGGAATTTTGACATTTAACCTCAAAATTTGGTTGAGAAATATTTATTATTCTAAAAGTAACCGAGTTTCTACGAAAAACACATTAACAAAGCTTATTCAACTTAGCTTATCGATTTTAACTTATCCATTTTATCTTATCGATTTTAAATTTTTCCATTATTATTTTAAGCTTATCCATTTAAACTAAATTTTGACCTTGAAAAGGGCAGTTTGTTGATGCTGCCCATTCTATCTGAGCAGGTAGCCTATTCAAAATGACCTCCATCTTATCTATTCGAATACACACTTGTTGCCTCTTCGGGAATGTTAGCGCAGCCAGGTCAATAGCCTCTTGTGGGAAGTCTTCTCACATTGTCTCCATCACAGCCTTGAGTTCAGCCTTGTTGGTTGGTTTTGGAGGAAACACTGTATCGCTGAATCATAGCGCTCCAGACGTGAGGATTTAGGTCGAGAGGATTTAGGTAAGGTGAGTTTGGCGGCCACTCATTCTTCTTGACATGAAAACCATGTTCTGAATTATCTCTTGCCCCCATCAAGTCAACTAAATATAACCTCAGATAACGAGGACATAACTTCGTATTGCCCGATAAAGACGATAAAAATTTCATAGCCAGAAGGCTTTTTTAATTTCAGTAGGCTATCCAATGTACTTGAAATAATTTGCAAATTATATTGGCATACTATCTGTCAATACAAACATTATAATATATTAATTGGTCTAGCTAACTGATTTTTAACAAAATTGACATTTTATATCTGTGTATAATATCAATAGCTCATGTTATTTTATCTTGTTGGTATACTTTTCTTGCGACGTGTGCGCAAATAATTATTTGTAACGGATTTGCGTATGTCAAGTCTGCTAATAAACGGAAATATTATTATTATTATTACTAGCGTTACCGTGCATAGACAGTAACGTCACAGACGATCAGTAGGCTATTAGGAGTAGGAGTAGGGATAGGGGAGGAGAAGAGTGGTAGGATACGTTAGGGCTATATTAGCCCTTGGCTTAGGTTTTAAAGATTAGGTTATAGTTAGGATTAGAAGGAGGTTAGGGTTAGCTTAGTGTACTGTACGTGCGTTAATTCTCATGTTTTTTTTCATTTGCAACCCGGTTGGGAATTGAATCGGGACCTTTTAGCTAAGCTCGAAATATTTTAGTAGGTCGGAAAATTAACTTTAGTCTAGTCATTTCGTTCCTTGAATATAAATCACTTTATATCTAATTTTCATTTCAATGTAGATACAATACAATACCATGCGATACAAAACAGTACAATGAGAATTTAACGTCCGGTTCCTCACCCGAAGGCGATGTCAGGGACGTCTCAAGTAGACTATGAAACTGCAAGCGCTTCTATATCACCAGTACACACTTTCCGATACATCAACTGAAGAGAGAGATCCGAAACAGTGCAAGTCCATTAGCCAGGGCAAGAGAGCCTGATTTAACAAAACTAGGAGGGAAAAAATGGGATCCGCAGATCCATGATTATTTGTACAAACTGGACAAATAACTCAGTCAGACTTGTGTAAATGTGGATGTAAAGTGCATTAATAGATTTATAATATTAACAACTTAACTCATTTTAAGGTCTAATGTTAGCGTTGTCTAGCCTTAACCGTAAGCCTAATCCAACCATAACCCCAACCGATAAGCAGAAGTATTTCATAGTATAAATTCATATTCATAAAATGTGTGCTTCTCGCAATCTCGCTGTCAGAGATGAATTACGCAAATCCTATGAAAAGTCTACCGAAATGGGCAGAAGAATGGCCAATTTGTAAGCAGAAACAACATGCTGGAAAGGAAGAAAGTATTTTATAAGAATCTTAATAACATGTTCAACTTGCATAAAGAAATTTGCATTTGATAGAATCATAATGCCAGAAGTCTGGATCTACTTTAATATGCTATGTTAGAACTGTTTTCAGAATTGGATATTCTTGGACAAGAGTCAAAGTAAACCATATTTCCAATTTCAATAGGGCTATCTACTCGCGCAGCTATATTAAAAATATCGACATGTTCCTAACGATATGAAATGGCGGCCAGGATCGTTTCTGAATTTAGCTCATTGTTGTGTCACGCCATCTTTAATCAAACTGACTTGAGGATCGTTGAAAAGAAACACTCGGATTTTTGTGTTGACTCTTTCAATCTGACAATATTCCTTCCAGTTAATAAAATCAGTTTCTCAAGAAAAGTCTATTGGCCAACAGTGTATTCCGTCACAGTTTCCAATTTTGTATCGTTCCTTATTGATAAGATATAAAGGCTTGCACAGTTTATTAATACTTTCTAGCTGCAAAATTTATCTAGCAGGGGCGGCGCAAGGCCCGGGCATCTGCCCCAGTAAAAATTTCTCCTGCTACAGCTTTTCCGCGATTCGCGGCATGATTATTATCAGAAATGTCACACCCCTATCAATAATTTTACTACCCCAGTCTTATCCTAGTGGGCAAACATTTACGGGGACTCTGGTGTAGCCGTTGATAAAGTAATCATGTAAAGTAATCATCATTCGGGGTTTTAAAGTTTATCACAGTTTCAGGAATTATATTTTCTATAGCAACTAGGCTTACTTATAGACTGTTGTATAACCAGAGACTCCAGACTTTATTTAAATTATTATTCATCATTATTATTCCGTATTCATTATTTGCATAATTTACGGATAAATGAAAAATTAAATAATTTTTATGTTGGCTACCCAACAGATTTTGAAGGAGCAGAATTGGAAAGGAAATACAAAGGATCATACAAGAATACTAGAATACTAGAATACACATTCAGTTGTAATTAATTAAGTAGTACATATAATAAAACCTTTAATGATTTTGA
>JAQFZF010001692.1:0-13568 GCA_034695365.1 Enchytraeus norvegicus | reverse complement strand
CACGCCACGACTCCCAGTTTCCTCGTCTAAGTATAATGCCTATCACGTCATCATACATGTATAAAATTGTAAATGCGTGTGTGCATGCATATACACACTCGCATATTCACTCAATTTCACTAATTCAAATAAAACTCATCAGTCGATCAATGCGAATTTAACATTTGTTTCATCGTAAAACGACATCATCAGGAAAGTCCCAACGTAACACTCACACACATCCAACAAACTCACACACATATCCTCACACATATACATATATACGTGTCTGTACGTGTCCATAACATGTTCCTGTACAACCCTATACAGCTGCCTTGATCCTTAGACTGGAGAGAGATAGGAGATTTCTCTCTAGCGAGAACGACTGCGGTAGCTTCGGTCATCATCACCATAACCGCCTCGTGATCTACCGCCACCGTATCTGTATCAATCAGTCAATCAATCAATTAATAAATCAATCAATCAAATAATCTATTATAATAAAGCCTGGCACAACATGAATAGACAAAAACAAGTGCATGAGGAACAATGCAACTATAAAGCACAAGATTGGAAATAATTACAATAATATAATCAATACTAAAAGTAAACAATCAGTCCATCTATAAAGTTAATTTAACAAATATTAAAATTACAGAAATAAGCCAAGATGAAAGAGCAAACGTTCTGCAGGTCACTAAACTAGAAGTAAATTTATATTGTGCTCAAGTCACGTGAGAAATAATAATAATAATAAAGATTTGACATCCGTTTCCTCGTCAAAGGATGATGTCAGGGACGTGAAATAGCAAATGTATGCATGCATACTATAAACAGTGATTCCCACAGGGTTGTCTAACAATTTTGGTGTCTAATAAAAATTAAATAATAAAAAAATATAGAAAAGCACTATGCCGTACTCACCCCCTAGAGCTGTCGCGCTGGAAGCGCCCTCCGCCCCCTCCTCTGGGTGCGTATCCCCCGTCATCCTCCTCCGTGCAGTCCCTGGCCATGTGCCCCTCCCGGTGACACTTGTAGCACTCAAAGCTGCCTCCACCCCTACCACCACCACCACCCCTCCCTCCCCTGAACCCACCCCCTCTTGAATCCCCACCACGCTGCATATAGATCAATCAATCAATTATTTTGAAGACTTCTCCAAGGCACAGTATCGGTATATTAAATTACTATATTTAATGAATACTGTAAATATTCACAGTAGTTTTTATCGCAACAAGTAAATCAACTGAAATAAATCAATAAAGTAAATAACCAGGAAAATTTTAAATTTAATCAATCGATTACTCGATCAATTAGTCAATTATCAATCGATTACTCAATCAATTACTAATCAAGTGTACAAAACATTTTCACACCGACATTTCAATCCAAGAGATTTAGAAGTTATACATATAATACGATTTAAATATTTAGTCAATAGAATTCACACCAGAGTATGAAACAATACTCAACAACGCAATAAACAAGTATTATTCTGTAATGAGAATTTACCGTCTGTTGGGCATCATGAAAAAGGTGATAGGAGACAGTTTTGTATTGGGATGTCAGAGACGTCTCAAGCGGAATATACTACACTGTATTCCTACAGCAGAACATTTAAAACCACCAGAACACATATCTGTCAACGCATGGATCAAAGAGATAAAAGCCTGACAGACTTGGTATATCTACGGCAAAGGAAGGCAAACGAGCGGTAAAAAACATGGAGTAGTAAAAGATAATGTGTAAATTATACAATAAAAATAAAAAATAATTCCCTGATAAGACGATGAAACGAGATAAATTTAATTGTTTCGTATTAATAGTTAGATAGACTCACCCCTCCTCTATCGAAGCCACCAGAGCCTGGGGGGCGTGGCCCACCCTTAGCCCACTCTACGATCACACTGGCCCCACAGATGGTCCTGCCGTTCTCATATCTCAACGCATCCTGGGCACATCGATATATAACATATACTTTTTATAATAGTAGGTATAGGAGATCTATATCAACCGCCCTGCAAAGTTCTATGTGATCTGCTTTCACGGCTCATTAAACCTTGATGATCTCGAGAAATCTGGCAAAGCTAAGTACTGGGAGTTAAATCGCGTATTATTTGACTTTTTAAAGACAATTTCTTAATAATAAATAACATGAAAAACCCTGTGTCAATGAAAACTTGAATGTAATGTATGCATAATTTAACATTTATCTCTCTAAAGAACTGTGATTGGTTATATTTGTCTGTGCCACATGGCACAGCCTACTGCAGATTTAAATATAATAACATCCAGATAAATACTAAATTACACATCCGATCTTTGTCTACATATGTTTAGATTATAAACTGCTTTCATCATGAATAATAATAATAATAATAATACCAGGGATATGGGTCAGGAAGCATCAGATGCTTGTTTAAGATCCATTTCGTGCACAACACACGATCAATTGCTTTCATCATGAATAATAATAATAATAATAACATGGATATGGGTCAGGAAGCATCAGATGCTTGTTTAAGACCCATTTCGTGCACAACACACGAACAACGATCCCAATTGTACGTCCGAGATTTTACTCTCTGATCGGCTCTACCGGGAGTTGAACCCCGGACGTCATGTTTGAAAGTTGCTACCACGAAGCCAGCGTGAATAAGATATTAAATAATAAATTTAGAGATGAATCGCACACAATTATTTGTTTAAGATTAACAATTAATGCTATAGCTCAATTTTTAAAAAATAACAGAATTTTAGACAACAGAAAGTGATCATTAAATAATATTTGACCACCTTGAATTAATATATTAAGATATACATCATTTTTTAAATCAAAATTTTACACAGAACTAAATTCAACAAAATAATGTAATATAAAATAGGTTAAATAAATATGAAATATAGCACTATACCGAAACATGGTACATGGCTACGGAACATGGAAAACCAGGAGCTGCTTAGCAGAAACGGTTGAGGTTATGTAGGTTACACACAGTTACTTCTGGTGTCGAGTGATTATGCACTTTAGATACCAGGTACAGTATGGTTATTGGATTTAGGTACCACACTCATTTGTCCCTATTCTTTAGGTACCAGGTACAATATGGTCATTGGATTAAGCTACCACATACACATGTCCGTATTCTTTAGGTACGGGATACTCTATGGTCATTGGATTCAGGTACCACATGCTTGTCCCTATTCTTTAGGTACCAGGAACAGTATGGTCATTGGATTTAGGTACCCCAATCACTTGCTCTATTCTTTAGGTACCAGGTACAATATGGTCATTGGATTAAGCTACCACATACACATGTCCTTATTCTTTAGGTACGGGATACTCTACAGTCATTGGATTCAGGTACCACATGCTTGTCCCTATTCTTTAGGTACCAGAAACAGTTTGGTTATTGGACTGAGGTACCACACACATACACCCTTAGACTTCAGGTACCTCTTAATGCACAACCAATGTTTATTAACCATAGTCTTTAGGTACCTCTTGCTTGTCAACATCTATGCTTCTAGGCACCAGGCACTTATGGTCATAGGATTTAGGCACAGATTAACAATGATCAATCTTTAAGATACAGCGGTAGGCTTATATGCCTCACACCAGGTCACATGCTCAAGGTACCAAATACTAATGGCTGCAAAAATTGGGAACTTTTCTCAAGAATTCAGGAACCAGATGAACTATTCACCAGACTTTAGGCACACTCATGGCTAAGGGCTACATAGGCACCGGACTAATATGATTGACAACTTGACATGCTTTTGGAATTGGATATGGAACAAGTAGCTATAAAAGTTCAAGATATCTGGATTAGATTTGGTCACACAATATTCTCGGCTTTAGGTGCCAGATACACATGATGCAACTGAAAACCAAAGATTATATAATACACAGGATTACAGGATATATTCAGTTGCACACTTTGGTACTGCAACCACAGCTATAGGTTACGTTCATGCTTCAAATCAACATTGGATTGACTCTAGATATCTTAAAGGCGGAGATAGCCTTTTTTGGGCCAAGGCAGACTTTCCTAACGTGTACTCAATATTTAGATTTATTTCTCCCAATTCAACAGCTTGTGAATGGTCGAATTAACGAAAAACCGAGTCAGCTAACAGTAGCGCTAGACATTGATGACTTTTAAGGATTTCTTTCATATCAGAAATGAGTATGGTGTATCAGTCTTTCACAAATAATGATTCCGTGATTCCCAGTTACGGACCTCTAAATATTGGAACTCTACTCAATTGATGGAACTTGTCACAGTGGTAGGCTCTTTGGCTAGGCATAGGGTCAAGTGTCTCGAATATAAATTGAATGGCCTATGCAGGGCATTGATGCAAGGAAATGGCGCTGACTGAAGACCGAACAAGATGATACATGAATAATGTCATTCTTTACAATGGTACATGGAAACTGCAAAACATATATAACAGTAATTTAATATAAATCCTCAACAATATCATATAACAATACGTCTCAGAAATTATTCAGATAGCTACATTGATATCCTTAAAATATTTGCAAAATAGAATATATGCAAAGTAATATTTATAAAGTTTCAAATTAGTCACTTCTTCTTTAGACTTACAACTCATTAAAAATTTCATACAATATATTATATCTTCCTTTCTTAGTTTTGCGCTTCATGAAATGCAGTACTATACCATCAATTATGTAAATTTAAATAGCACTAACCAATATATTACGTTTATGATATAACTTAATTAAAATTCTATTAAATGAATTCCCGTATGTACACCCAAACTAAAGGAATACTGTAGCAGATCCAAAAGTAAAACTTTTGCATCAAAATTGCAAATTACACAAGAATATCTGGAGTGACAATGCATATTACTATAGTCATTAAACAGAGCATAATATAAACTAAACTGTTCATTGTCCAATTTGAAATTAAATTTGTGATTCTTAAATATTTGACTAGAAAATATTAACCTACACAACTATGGAAGCTGTGCAATTCAAATCAAACGTAGTTTTTATGAGACATTTATAACTAATGCAATTTTCAAAGTGCACATAGAATAAAGAACATATCCATGATATCATACCTCTGCATCTCTTCTGTCTTCGAAGTTCACGAATCCATAGGCTACAAATCATATAATATTTAGTAATAGTAATAAAGGTTTTAATGTCCTTTCTCTCATCTAAAGGATGATGTCAGGAACATCCCAGCAACACATATATCAAGTGAACTGGTTCACCCAAAATACTATGGAACATTGGAGAGTAAATAAAACGGGGTAATATCAAGGCGTTAAATATTCTCTACACTAAATTAACCAGTGATGCTATGTTAAAAGTATATTAAAATTTGATTAACCAAATCATGCCTAATTTTGCAATGTTCATCATTTGGTTGTTCTAATTAAAGCATGTAAACATTAGATGTTTCAGATTTATATTAATGTCAGAAGAATAAATTCATATGGATCCATTGATTGAAATATTAGCCACAAAGTCTAAAGAGAAATATATACGACGACATACATACTGTTAATCATACATATCATGATCAAATGCACTAAATACAAATTATTACATGTAGCAACGACATCAACACTATTTGTGTGCTGCCGTCATCGATGATAACATTGAGCACTATAAAATCAAAGCCAAACCACAATGTAATATGTATGGCCTTATGTAAAAGTGGACAAATGACCATCAGAAATATTGTAAAAAAGGTGTTTATTTCACTAATATTTCTATATGGTTTTCATAATATTAGAAATATTTTTTTAGTACTTACTAGACATAAAGGTGTTCTACAATACTGACCAAAAATTGTATGGCTTAAAATTTATGGTTTCAAAAATATTTAGCAAATAACAAAAATTATTTATTTTGGTCGTCGGTCCACTTTTGCATACGGCCATCCAATATTATGTAACAACAACAACACTACAACAAAATAGGAGTGCTGAAGTCTTTGATGACAACATTAAGCATTATGCAACCAAAGTCAAACTGCAATTTCCAATATTTAATTTTCAAAATCAATTGAAAGGATCATTATAAATATTGTTCACTTACCCATCTCAGCTCCTGAATCAGCAATAATACAAAAAATTATACAAAACATCAATAACATCATTAATATTGAATGAGAATTATATCATAAAAGCAGGCACTTTTTTAACTGATTATATTTATGATTTTCTTATCGGTTTGACTAATGACTGAAAAATTAAAAACAGATCTCTCAAATTTGAAAATCATTCTCTCTATAAGACAATTTTTGTGTGCTAATTTGGCATGCCCATATCTTTATGTGATGTACATGCCAGATTACTTTAGATATCACTAATCTAGAACCCTTGGCACAAGTCTAGAGTGTCAATAGTCTGTGCAAGAAGGTTGGCTTATGAAGACTTGTGCCCGTGTCAATACAATTTGCCAACTTTGCTTAAAATTATGATATATAGCATAGAATGAATATAGGGTCAGGCTTAAGGTGAAGGTTAGAAACTCTAATTTCCAACCCTAACGTCGATGATCCTAACACAACAAGGCTGAACAAGCTAATAAAATATGTCACACACACGAGTCTTAACCGAGCTTAATTGTAAACAGAGCTTAATTGTTAAGGTTATCAACTTTAACGCAATTAATTGAAAGTGGAATTGCTTTCAATCCCAGGTCAGTCAACAAATATATACCCTAGCACTTCTAGCACCCTTGGCACGAGTGTGTCAATTGTCTGACCGTCGATGGGGAAGGTCAATCATGAATTTGGGCCAGCCGACATTGTGCACCTTCAATGGCAAAGGTACAAATAATCATGGAGTGTAAATTACGAAAATTAAGATATTATAATACTATTAAATAGAAATATTTATACAATAAAAATAAATAAAATTGATAAACATCAAGATTTTAATTAGAAATTGTGTAAACATATGCGCTCATCCTGTCTCTAAACAAAAAAATAAATACATCACACACAATAAAAGAACTATGCAAACAGTTAAAATATATCTCATAATTTATTTAGAACAATGATTTATTTATTTTTCCCGTGTTGGATCCGGCAACTTGAGAATAAACCAACTGAAAACAGAACACGTTTCGTAAAAGCCGACTAACGCAGAAATTTTCCTACTCAGGAAGGTAAAGGGAAACCAAATCTGAAGTCAGAATATATATTCCTATATTCCAAGAAAAAAATTACATATTAGGTGTGGTAAAGTCATGGCCTATATGATGGGATCAACTTGATGATCGATGGAGTGCTCATTAGTGAGCGTGATAGCAGACTGTGTTTCAGAATATAATCTTGGACCTGTCATTTGGCAGTGCACTAGAGATAGATATGATTTAGACCAAAGTGTCATGAAAATAATTGAATAATAATATGAAAATGAATACTAATAGGACTTATTGGGTTTGTCGATGTCTCGCTCATCAAAGAGCGAGATAGTTAATTGTGTGTATGCATTTTCGCCTTTGACCTGCCACATGGCAGAGCACTGGATAGATAGCTAAATGAAACACACATCATGTCACCTACCGTATTTGACTTCACACCTCGACATGCGCCCGTAGGTTTCGAACACGTCTTCTAGGTCCTTGACGCGGGTGTTCTTACTGAGGCGACCAATGAACAGCGAGCCATCAGATGACCGGTTAGACATTCTATCTCCTAATTATTTCCTAATTTAGGATTCTCTTCCTTATTCGATTTATTGAGAATTTACCAAATAAATCAATAAAATCAACAATGCAAAATGAAAGCATCAAGAACAGGAATAAGAAACTAGAGCCGGCACGCCGGCTTTGTAGGTATCTATGAATTCTTACATGACAAAATCACAGTTTTCAAAAATAATGTAATCTATGAGAACTTTATGAATGTAAGAGACGATTCAAAATCTTGTGAGTTGTCTTGAATAATTCATAAGTCCGTTCAACAATAAGATCTAGAACAATAGTCCAATAAAATTTGAACTCTGTGATATCATTTTTTTCATTTCTTATATTAGTCATGATGGGCAACCTGCATTAAGAGAATTTTAGAAACAAGCACGATTTGAGATTTTATTGTCTATTTAGATGTTGTAGTGTTGTTGTTATTGTCACGGAATATCAGCTATATTATGACTGGTTGGATCCCTTTATTCACCTGCTGCTAATAATTCATCGCGATTTCAGACGCGTGCTGTGTTGAGTTGGTTAATTTTTTTTGCCAATCACATAGAGAGGAAAATGCTCTATCGCGGTGTTTGAATTTAGAGTCAGCCAATCAGGGTTTTGTTTACCAAACCCTCTTTCTTCTTCCTTTTTTGCAGGGCGTCCTTTAGTGTAATTAACGCTTATTCATTTAATTTGTGGCTTTATGGCCCATAAATTCGGGGGTCCGAGGCCCCTAAATTGGTAAGCATAGTGGCCTAAAGCCCCCATTGTTTGTTATGACACATGTTGTCTGTGTGTGTGTCATTTTGAATATGAATCAATAAAATTAAATCAAGCTTCCTTGAAAGAAGACGAGAAAAAAAGAAATAGCATGGGCGCCGCCATATTGCTTTCATTGTTTACATATGAAAAATAAATAATTTTTTTCTTGTTATTGATTTGTATTGGAATAAAAATTCGATATTTTGTCATGCAGAACTCTAATAATTCGTCTAATCGGCAGCAGTATCATGCATCAAGGCCGGCCGTCCAGAATCTGGCCGTGGGTCAATATTCCGCCCCCCGAACCGCCGGGTGGCCTAAAAGTGGCGGAGGACAACATTCTTCTAATATCTCTACAGTTCCTCAGTATAATACACAATTCTCCAATACAGTGCCGCAGCAGATGACGCTAGATAGGACGGTGAGCTTGTAAGTGGCGCTGCTTCTATTATGTTTGCACTAATAGTATTGATCTTTTTTTTACAAGATTCTGATCTTTCATATGTTAAATTATCATTTTATTTTTTGGCTACAAAAATTTTCACAGCAGTGTCATGTTTGGTGCTGGTATTCTAGATTATTTTACAAGAACAATATCACATTTGTATTGCATTCTACAGTTTGCACTTAAAACCTGTTCTATGCTTTAAAAACGAATTCTCGTATGTTTTCATACATGACAAACACATGTTTTTTAGTTTTTTGTGGGTTTTACTGTAAGTTATATTTTAGCACTCCATGATAAATCAAACCTTTGTCTTTACACAAAATTTTGTCTAACATTTTCAGATACCCTCTGACTAACTACACATTCGGCACGAAGGACGCTCAGTATGAGCCCGACAAGACGGTACAGGCGAGGTTCGACAGGATGAAAGAAGAGTTCCAGAAGTCAGGGATGAGACGATCGGTAGAAGGAGTGCTGATAGTTCACGAGCATGGGCTTCCCCATCTACTGCTGCTTCAAATAGGAGCTACATTCTTTAAACTGTAAGATATCAATCAATCAAGTAGGTGAATAAAGCAAAAAACTAGTTTAGTGTCTGTTTCCTTATCGAAGTACACTGTCAGTGACGGACCCGGCTGGGACTCTAACTAGTGACATCCTGCTTCACGAGCAAGCATGTTACAGACTACGCTATAAAATACGAATGATCGTCTAGTAAGTTGCAAATTTTAAGTATTCGATAGTGTCTGTCACATATACCCAGTTAAATCCAGACAATATAAATATGCCAAGACTTACATGGAATTATGTAGCTGAATATCATGTACATATTGATTTGTTGCATTTTTTACTTGCAACATTTGCAATTGATGTAAATATGTCCTATATTTCACAGGCCAGGGGGAGAATTGAAGCCAGGTGAGGATCCTATCGAGGGCTTGAAGAGGCTACTAACTGCGGTATTGATTTGTTTATATAGTTTATTTTTATAAAGCTTCTATCATATAATGCTTATTGTTCCAATAAGACTGCATTGATGCAAAAGTCGTACATTAGCACATGATCCACAATCAAGATGCAGTTGAAATTTATACAGTTTTTCAAATTTATGCTCAATCAATCAATTAACGAGGATTTAAGGTCCGGTTCCTCACCTGAAGGCGATGTCAGGGACGTCCCAAGCGTAAATTACATCCTGTCAGATTTATAAAACTAAATTTGTTGGATTTTGGCCTCTGTTTTAATTAATTATTGAATTTATATATATATAAACAGTCAAGGCCATTTTAGCATCAAATGATGACATCAGTGACAACATTAATTTTATTGATTATCGTATAGATTGGTTGGATGATTTATTGCTTAAATTGTTACTGACAGATTGCCTGAGAATTGATTGATTGATTGGCAGATGCTAGGTAGACAGGACCACCACCCCCCCCCCGTTGATTGGGTTATAGAGGACACTATAGGCAACTGATTGATTGATTGACTGAGTTATTGATTGATTGTTTGATCGATTGGCAGATGCTAGGTAGACAGGACCACCACCCCCCACCTGGTGATTGGGTTATAGAGGACACTATAGGCAACTGATTGATTGATTGTTTGATTGATTGGCAGATGCTAGGTAGACAAGACCACCCCCCTGTTGATTGGGTTATAGAGGACACTATAGGCAACTGGTGGAGGCCTAACTTTGAGGCACCCCAGTACCCCTATATACCCGCCCATATCACCAAGCCCAAGGAGCATAAAAGGCTACTGCTCGTTCAACTGCCTGAGAGGGGTTCGTTATATATTGTACTAAAATTTCTCATAACTTAACAAAACACCTTTTTGACATAATATATCAGCGTTTCTCAAACTCGACGGGGTCACGACCCAGAAAAAAATATATAAGTTTAGTCGTGACCCACGAAGTATAAATTTGTATATGGATCTACCTACTACATAGTCTATTTAGGGCCAGTTTTACCAACTATACTTATAATGAGATTTAACCTCAGCTTCACTCCTCATGCTGGGTTTAAAGAAGAATACGTTTTTTATTTGCAGTTTAGGTAAAAGATCACTACTGGTGCTAGGCGCATTCTGATTGCCAGTGATTGGTTAAAAAAGTAGGTCACATAATAGTAAACAAATAGCAAAGCAGATGATGTACTTCCATCTTTCTTTAAAAACCAAATCCAGCTAACTTTCAGGTTTGATAAAAAGACGCATATGATGCGTAAACCCTTTGCTTATTTTTAAAATCGATTTTGGAAATGAATAGTTACAAAAATACACTCTAATAATTATAATTGAATTAAATTGAATTTTGTTGAAATTTTTAAACAAATATCTGGAATATCTATTCCAGATATTTGTTTAAAAATTTCAACAAACTTGGTCAACCAGCTGATAGATTAGGCATCAAAATTTAAGCTGGGTTTAAAATTTAACTACATGATTTCGTGGAGTTAAATTAAACCACAGCTTACTAAATTAATCCTTCCATTGCCATGGCGACAAAGATAAGTATAGGTTGTAAAATTGACCCTTAGTGTTTTCAAAAGCATAAAATGTAATGTGTAACTAAGTCTTGTAAGTCACACAAAATCAGATGTAGGCTATTTGAAAAGTGTAAATCTTCATAGGCATACGAAAATAAGAGTTTGATCCTCGTAGGCTTGTACTAAAATAAGTATTTAAGAAAGTATTTTGTTGTGACCTCGATCGGCTATCCAATTTAAAGGAGTCGGCGACTCACCTGTGGGTCGCGACCCACAGTTTGAGAGACACTGTTCTATATTATAATTATCAAAAATGGTGGACATTATATCTTGAAAAATGAATTTATTCATGTAAATATTACAATTAGCAAAGTTTATTTGATCATACTACCTAGATACTTATGTCTCTGGCACGCTTGAGGATAAATTGATCAACAAAAGCTGCATGTGTATCTTCATTGTACAGTATTGTTGGGATCGATTTTTTCATGTTCTTTGACCTTTTAATTCTTGTTAGATTATACGTTCCTGACATCGGTCAAGAGAACTATTCATTGAAATTGTTATTTTCTATAATTCACAACTAACCATGTTTAATTTCAGCATTGTTTGCAATGCCACGTAACTGAAATTATTATGTTTTATTTCAGCGCTGTTTGCAGTGCCACGTAGCTATATTATGTTTTATTTCAGCTCTGTTTGCAGTACCACGTAACTACAAGCTGGTAGCGGCGCCACTGTTTGAGCTGTTTGATAACTCTGCTGGGTACGGGCCGGTCATTGCTTGTCTGCCTCAAACTCTTAGCAGGTACAGCTTCTATTAACTAAGGCAAATATGCTATGGCTGAGTCGAATGCACATTGGTTGTGTACCCGACTCGGGTTCCATTGGTTCCCGGTTCGACCCCCAGGGCTCTCTGTTAGGACGCGAAACTGACGTTAAATTCGCCTTTAGCCTTAGGCCTTGTAGCGAATTTACGTTGACAGTTCAAGTGCAGCGTTAACGCTAACCTTTGCCAAACCCTAACATAAGCATAGTTACCATACCCTTACTCCAACTATAATCTAGCCTTAAATACCACACCCTACCCAGCACCTACCCCTAGCCCTTTTACTCCTAAAACTGATCGCCTATAACCTCACCGTGTACACACTGAACATTACTTTGCAGATGATCATGTTAATATATTATCTGGTGTAAATTTACCGCTGACATTGAAGCGCTGTCTGGTAGTCGATGAAATAGTAAAATGTGGGGGTATTGCTACCGGTGGTTTAGAGAAATTAACCAGTTGTAAGGCCAAACTAATCGTGGGGGGGGGGGCAAAGGTTTAAAATAGGTATTTTAATCGGTCAATTAAAGTAAAATAATTTTTCAAATTGTGGGGGCCGCCGGGGCCAGGCCCCCAATAGGTCGAGGTGGCATGGCCCCTGGCTCCCATAAATTATGCTGCATAATATGCAATGTTGAGTAATATTGGAAGTTAGTCCTCCAAAAATCAATATCTAGATCTACTTCTTATGTTTTAGTCTTTGAGGTCTATCCTAAATATTGAGAGTTTCAACCAAAAAAAATGTTTTTTTTCTTTACTTTCTTTTGTCAATATGTAAAATTTAAAAAAAATTATGTACAATTCATCTGCAGTGTGATACTTTATTAGCAGGGTTCCCACTATCTGGAATGTCAGGGAGTAGTAGAATAAATATGTAATTTTGCTCAAAGGCAACGGTAAAAAGGAACAATGCAACGGTAGTGAACAATTGGCAAAAGCACTCACTCTATTGGCTATTGACTCCTATTCGCCGAGGTTTTATTTGATTAATTTTTATGCCGTCTATACAAGAATTAGGTCGCATTCATCTATTTATTTCACCTGTGGACGCTATTTTAATTCTCCCCATCTCTTGCATGTTAATAGAGGGTTCTTAAGAATTTAATTGTGAGTTGCAGAAATATGTCAGAAATTACAAAGATGTATTCTTAGATAAAATAATTATCACTCCAGAAGATGATATGTGCCAAATTTATTTATTTATTAGCAGTAGGTATTTATTTGCTTCCAAACACAAGCACTAGTGCGCAAAATGCTACTTAAGAACAATTAGATCTTAAGTATTGTCATGATCCTACAAAAATGGTGTCTTTGTAAAAATGCCTTTATATTGGAAGTATAGATAATTCTACCTGTAGAAATATGTTATTG
>JAQFZF010001691.1:0-13572 GCA_034695365.1 Enchytraeus norvegicus | reverse complement strand
GGCAGGTAAGGCCGAGAGCAGTTTTTTACACAAGTTTTAAAAGTGTTTTCTACTTTATTTTATAATACACGTTTTCACGTTTTTTTAATGTTACACACTTTACATTTTAATGTGCACTTTGAGCTTTTAATAATATACAAAACTTCGATTCATATTAGGCCATCATATATAGACCATTATAATATAGACCATTGATATTTTGATGCACGGCAATAGAATTGTAAACCGCTCTGCATATAATATAATTCTGGAATATTCTTCTAATTGTGTTAGATGTTTGACTTTCTGCCGTCAACGTAATTATGACTTGTTGTCTTGTAATTTATAAATAGAAATTTGGTTTCGTTCATAGCCTATTACTTATAGCAGGTCCCAACAGGCTTCAGTGGATGGCGCTATTGGGCAAAGAAACGGTCGGTAAACATGCTTGACTCGGCAGTTAAAATAAAGAGATTAAATGTTTTACAGTAATTTATTCCATATTTAGTATTTTATGCCGTCCTTCCTCTGGAGTTCCCGTATACCTTCATATGCCATAACAGGCGCATTGCGTGACGAATCCTTGGCAAAACACTCAGTTAAATCTGGGACTTACCCTTACCCGGTATAATGGGTATTTATATCATGCTGTGTAGTGCAGTGACAAATAGAGAGAGAGAGAGCAATAGAGAGAGAGAGAGAGAGAGAGAGAGAGAGAGAGAGTGTGTGTGTATCGTCACTGTGTGTGTCACTGTGTGTGTTTGTGTGTTACTGTATGAGTCACTGTGTGTGCGTTACTGTGTGTGTCACTGTGCGTGTGCCTCACTACAGATCATAATGGATAAGCTTATTTAACGCAAATCATTAAATTTATTATTTTTATTGTTTTTTTATTGCCCTGGGTTGTAAACGACCCTGGGCTAAAAAATATGATAAATTGATTTTAATACGTTAATATGTTTTTATTGTTGTGCGCAGAGCGATAGTTACAAATAATTACAATTACATTACTGATGAAAACAATGATTTATTGTACTGAAACATCTTGTGGATTTAGCCTCCGTTTCATTATGAGATGTCAATCAAAGTTGAAAGAGTTTGGTTGATTTTTTAATGTTTGTTCCTGTGTTGTATGTCACTGTGTGTGTGTCACCGTGTGTGTCACTGTGTATATGTCGCTGTCTGTCACAATATTTGTATCACTGTGTGTGTCACTCTGTTTTACTGTGTGCGTGTATGGTCACGGTGTGTCGTCACTGTGTCTGTCATCAGTGAAGTAAAGCACACAGCGCGGGTCATGACCTCATCCTGTAGAGTGCATGGAACATCCGTGAAAAACTCTTCGCAAGATTTGGTTAAATGTAAGTGAATGTAAAGTAGTAGCCGCAGCTCAAGTATTACATACTTTTTGCATTCATTATTTATAGTCAATACGAATAAGTAACAAAATATCCTTTAATTGCCAGATTTCACAAACGCAAATCCGTCACGAAAGACGTGCAGCCTTCCAATTGGTCTATTCTTACGTTTGCCGGATCAAACACGGCAAAAGCAAACGAAAACACCTTGAAAGAAAAACATTATCTAGTTACACAAACGTTTCAAGATCGAATAGAAGAAAAATAAGAACACAAACTATTACAGAGATGCTAACTCGGTAGAATATAGGAATTTAAATAGACCTCTAGCAATAAAATTGTCATCATAATTGGCAGCAAAGTCAATTTATTTTCCCTCCGCCCGAGGTTATAATTATCAATAACCCTCAAAGGGGCAAGAGAAGATGCAGATCGCGATTTTCGCTTTCAAAGATTTTCCAGAAAATATTCTTCGCAGACAGCTCTTGGATGCGTGATTCAAACATTTCGACCATTTTCGCAATAATAACAAAATATATTAAATATCACAGTGAAACCTCATCGTGACTCTAATTAGGCCTATTAACATTTAAAGCAAGCCAGTATCACCAGGTTATGATTGACCGATGGTTGACTCATTTATGTGAGATATAGCACAGGAAGCATGCAGTATCTATATGCCAAAATTGCACTCAATGGATGGATTCATGTTTTTGTTATAATATTTCACTTATTTGAACTAATTCCCCACTTTTTTCTGAAGTCTATTACGGTGAACTGGAAAAAAAATGAAATAGAAGTTAAGACAACATTTTGGCCATTGAATTAAAGTATGATGCAAGTGCTACTTCGTGTCCTTTTGTATGCACAGTACCGTTTATTTGACAACGGCACAAGTTTTGTCACACATAAATTATTTTACGTGTGAGGGAATCTAATTTAAGTCATTTAAAAAAGAAAGTAGGGCCTACAATTGTGCCAAAGAATGGCCGACTATTTATATAGGGAACATTGTAAGCATATGAAAGAAAAAGGAATAAAACCCAGAAGGGAGAATGAACCGAACAAATATTTAAGAATAACAAAAGGAATTTAATTAGGGCTTAAGGAAACAATTTATCAAAGATTTACGCTTGTTCAGGCTTAAAGGCAGTCAAGCGGTTAAAACAATGAACGATTGTTCATTGCACTTCGAGGCTAAAGAATTAACAGTTGCCATACGTATTCTGTATTCTGTATCGTAAAGTCTCAACACAAGCGAGCCGACCAGTCTTCTATTTATAAGAAACGGATCGAGACGGGGCGTAAGGTCTACTCTCTAGACTTTTCAAAGAGAAGGGGATTGATGGGGGGGGGGTTTATTGGAGCCCACACCAAGACTCCGTCAGGTCCGAAATTCGAGAGCGTGACGCATTTATCATTTTAGACAAAACTGACGACCCGTTCGTTGCTAATCTTGCAAAAGATGGAAGGCTAGGCCCTAGGCTTACAAAACCTTTTTCAAATAATGGGTGGGAAGAGACTTAGCCTCCCCAAGTTTTTTTGTAATTTCGGTGCTACTCCGGATGTAGAACGGCCGATGCTTGAAGCATGAGATGAAATTCGATCGACAGCCGGTTGTTTGCTCTAGACTTACATAACGCATCGCCTGGCTCGGAATAAATTTGTCCACGATCTGTACACATCGCAGGCTTAAAAACATAAATAGTGAATTTTTACGAAACAATAATATTGAAGTGGTGGTTCGTTTCGCTGCGGATAGATAGACTTGGAGGTATCAAGCTCTGCAGTCACTTTATCAAATGCAGAGATATAAAACTTAAGTAGCCTCAGAAAATCCAATAGGCCTACCTTTGTAACTCGCGAATTTGAATTTACTTCATTCAGAAATAATAAATAATTCTATTGTTATGTCATGTATTTCATCTCTAAATCTGCCCATGAGCAACAAGGTAGTAAAGTTGACAAGTATTAATGATAACAGAAACTTCTAAGTACCATTTTGTTCACTTTGATAGGCCTAGGCATAATTTAAATCTAGGAAAATAGGAAGAGGCCATATAGGCCTATGATTCTCCACAAGCTTGAGAAGGGACCACTGAAAGCTGCACATGCTTTGAAGAAGCTCATTAATGCAACCACTGAGAAAGGACAAGAGGAAGCACCTCAGAAAATAAAATAATCTCCAAGAAAATATGGCATACAAACTTGACAATTATATATAAATTATATATGCCATGGACCTGTCGATAGATAGGCTCACTGAGTGAGAGAGAGAGAGAGCGAGAGAGCGAGAGAGAGAGAGAGGTACAAAATTATTAATTAGTTAAATTTAGTTTTTAAGTACAATTTTAGTTGTTTTCAGTTGTAAAAACAAAAAACCTTAAAAAACCTAAAAAACCTAAACCTAACTTTTCTAGAAAAAAAGTTTTTTAAAAAAACCTTAAAAAACCTAAAAAAGATAAAACCTAAAAAACCTAAGCTTGCCAGCCTTGATAACGATACAATTCTAAACTGCTTAACGTTGACATTCATTGAGCTGCCACTTTCCAACGAGCAGTTGCGGATTACCAATGTCGCGGCTGTCGCAGTTGCGACAGGCCTACTTTCATTTTGCAGAAAAATAGGCCTACCAATAACATTTTTTATAAGGTGAAACACTTCTCACGACATGAACAATTACCATTGGCAGTGCAAAAGGCAACTTTTAATTCAAATTCCTATTCAATTCAGATGTTCTAACTTTGAATATTGGGTTCTTTCAAGAAGTGATCGATGTTTTCATATTTGGGAACTTAGTAACAATGCAATGTACCAACGTCTGTGACGTCTTGATTAGTGTGTAGGCCTAAACAAGCTCGTCACCTAATCATGTAGCATCATTTAATCACCTAATCATCTAAGCATGAAGCTGCGGTTGTCTATTTTGTGTCATTGTTGAATGGTTAGTTTTCACTGCAGTGAAGCTACAGGCTTTGAAGAAAAACGAGCACGCCTTCCATAGCGTCAAGCAGATGACAGTGAGCCAGCTATAGTTTTGATAGGCAAGATAAGTTTAAGATAGAAACGTTTTATGTCATTATTGATGCCATAGTCTCTGATTTGAGCCAAAGGATACAAGCATATTCGGAAATTGATCGACGTTGTTCGATTTTATATTGTGCTGAAAACAACACTGTAACAACAGAGTCTTTACAATCATTTGCGGAATATTCTTCAACTGATGAAAATAACAAACTGTTCATTGTACAACGAATGGACACAGTGGCGCTCTTTCCTAAAGCAACTTCCAGAAACAGGGAAGACTGGTACTCCCCAAACAATGCTTAACATAATTGTAACCTACCGCTATAATTTGCAAAACGGCTTTCAAAATGTCTACATTGGGCTTCGCATATCTAAACTTAACTTTGACCAGTGGTCAGAGGGGTATGGAGTTAGCAGGCGGAACGCTATTGTTAAACAACCAGTCAAAGCAGCCGGAACGCTCGGCATAGTAGCCGTAACGGCGTTCCGGTGCGTTGCGGCTTACTTTGAACACTGACTTTATCTGTAAGTAACTGTAGTGGCCAAAGATCATTCAATTATTTGAAGCAGATAAAGCCATCTTTGAGGTCAACAATGGGCCAGGACAGACTTGCAAATTTAACTCTTTCGAACATCGAATCAGAAATGTTGGCAAGTCTTAACTTTTAGGACATCATAGATTGCTACTCTTACGGCGAAGAGACTTTTAAAATTCGATAGAGAGATTTAAACTATTAAGTTAGTAGCAAATTAAACGAAAATAAAATACAACTGTAAACCTTTATCACACTACATAGGCCTACAGGCAAAAGTTAGTGCTCCTTAAATATGTTATGCTCATATTTTATATCGGACCTAACCCTACTAATTGTTCGTAAACTGCTACGTATGCATACATAGGCCTACTTTAATTCGTTGCGACAGGCCTCCAAAAAGTTAATCCGGCACTGATGCCATTAAATTAAATAATAGGACGAATTACCTCATAGGCTTAAAGACAGCAAACGGGTATCGTTATATAATATATGCCCTCGTTAGGACAGCTAATTAATATATTTAATGTAACTTTATTCACAAAATAATAGCAATAACTTCTCCAAAGAATGCCTGATTAAATAATTGGTAATTTTTCAACTTCCAAATTCAGCAAAAAGCACAAAAATTGATTAATTATATAATAAAACTACATGCTTTAATTTATCGAAATTAAGTACAACTTACAAAACTTGGAAGGCTTCGATGAATCAGAAGGAGGACCAGGTCCAACTTTATTCTCTGCTATAACTCTGAACTCATATTCTGAACCCTTCTGTAGACTCTTTAGAGTGGACTTAGTCTCTGAGACCTTTTCTTGAGTCGCTTTCACAAATTTGGTATCACCTTTCTTGCGCATCTCCAGGGTGTAGTTGGTGATGGGAGATCCACCATCGCTCTCAGGAGCAACCCAGCTCAGAGAGGCAGAGTCTTCCAACATCTCGGTGACCTGGAAGAAATCAATCAATGAGGATTTAGAGTCCGGTTCCTCATCTCGAATGCGATGTCTAGGACGTCTCAAGTGCAATATGCAAAAAACAATCTGTTTCAAGCCACCATGCATATTTTTATACCTAACTGAATAAAAGATCCAAAACAGTGCAAAAGTCCGTAAGAGAAGGAGCACTGTATGAAAATGACCATCAGTAAAGATAAATAATGTTATTCTAGTCGAGCAGATAGACTAAAGATCAATTGTAATAATTCTAACACTAACATGAAATACAGGTCATTTTCATCGTCTGACGATGGCATCAGGAACTAGAAAAGAATATTTAGACATTCGCAATCGCAAACAGTTCTAATTAGAGCTACTGTGGAATATTGCATAGAGCGGTGCTTTATAGATGTACTTATTATTATTCTAAACCGTAAGTTTATATATTATACTATATAATAATTATTTGGAGACTCATTTTCAAGATTTCACTTCAATATAATTTAAAGGTAGATAGGTTTGAGTGTGTTTAACGTCGAAGGGCTTCTCTTCAAGACGGCTCAACACAATCGAGCACTACCGTCACAAAGATTGGGGTTAAGCTTATTACAGCTTTACTTCACACAAAGTGCCCTGCAGTCTATTACAGACCACCGAGTCGGAGAATTATTATTCTCCGGTCGGAATGAGTCGGAGCATATAATTTAAAAGAAATTGCCCTCATTCATATTAAACATCTGAAGGAGTAATTCGGTTTTTAAGTAATTATATATAAACGCACATTGAAAATTTCAACATTCATATACTGTACACTGTACAGTGTAGGCTACATGTTCAAACATACAATGTTATTGAGAACAACAACAAATAAAACATCCTAGAGTGTTAGATCTATAATAATAGTAAAACAATAAACATTAAATATTTTAAATATAAAATTTTAGTTAAACAATAATTATTTTGTAAACCTCACCGCAACTTCATTGAGAATTTGTCTTTTTTGCTTCTCTCATAATAAATTTCTAATTATTATAATATTTTACAACTTGAATCCTTTATCTTAAATCGTGAAATTAATAACACTCACCTGAGGTTGACCGGGTTTTCCCGGCACGTCAAACTCGCTCTTTGCTACGAAACTGATCTCGGAGCAGGGTTTTCCTACACCGGCGGGGTTTTCCGCTGACACCCTGATGCTATATTTAGTTCCATCCACAAGGTCGTCAAGACGCAGCTGAAGGTCGACCACGGCTTTCTTGTTGACCTTGACCCAGGTGCCCTTGACTGATTTCTCGACGTAGTAGCCGGTGATGGCGGATCCACCGTTAGACTCAGGGGGCTGCCAGACCAGCAGGGTCGATGTCTTGGTCGTCTCTGAGGCTTGCAGGTTGGTCGGTGGTCCTGTTAACATACAATACAATATAATACAATACAACACAATACAATACAATGCACTACAATGCAATACAATACAATACAATACAATACAATACAATTCAATACAATACAATAAAGCTGTAAAGCAAGTTTAACGTTTGTTTCCGTACCCAAGGATACTGTCAGAGACGGACCCGGCTGGGAATACAATAAAATACAATACAATACAAAACTTTAATAATTACAAACATTTCAGCTGAATTTTACTCTAAGAAACAATATTTACATAGATATTCACCAAAATTTAATGTTGCTAAATTTTATGGAAATTTATATTATAATTATTATACAGTCTGTAATCTATGACTTCATTATATTTGTATTAAATACCAAGTATTATACCCATAGTTGAAACTTCCACTCATGTGATAAAGTTATCCATTACAATCATCCCTGACATATTCCACCTTTACGTCTTGGTGGTGATGTATTCTAATTTCTTCAACACCAAAACTACGAATTATTTGCATTCTTAAATACCATGTACCTTGCAGAGAGAGCAATACGTGATCTTGTCACTACAGGTGATTAAAGTTATTGGATTAAGACAGCGTAATAGCCTACTATAAGCAATAAAGCAATATCATTATCTTCTCTGCTTGCAAAATGTATGTACATTGTACAATTGTACACTCGCAAAAGAATATTGACAGCATCAGCGACAGTTCTGATTCCAACCAGCTTGCGAATTACGGGGGATCAAATGGGATGGGTCGCGAACCCCTATTGAAAGTCCGACCTCCCGTTGTATCATTATTTTTGTGCATAATTTCAAGGAAATTTATGTATGACCCCGCATTTCTTAAATAGCTTAATTCGCACACTGATCAACAAAACCGTTCGATTACTATAACAGTTTTATTTCAAAAACATGTTCTATTGTTCTTATACCCATCCCCACTTTTTATTTTTCTCTATATCCAATTTTCTTTAATTGATGTCCCTGACAACATCATATGATGAGGAGAAGGACGTAAAACCTAAGCACTATTAGTATCTATCTTTCTATCTAGTGCTTTGCCACGTGGCAGGTCCAAGGAAAAATTCATACAAATTCAACTATCTCGCTCTTTAATGAGCACACCATCGACCAACCTAATAAGTCCGTCGCATCACAAAGGCTTTGCCTTTTCCACACCTAAAACGATGCCGTTGTTCAAGGAAAACATAGGTTTCTGAGATGATTTTCCGTTGCCTTCTTCAGTATCTGCGTTAGTCGGCTCTTACGAAACACGTGCAGCTGTTGGTTGGACTATTCTGAAATATCCCGGACCCACGGGAATAAGCATTATTTGCTATCAACAGAAAAACCGCATTTATATCAAGTTATACCTGGAGGATCTCCAGCAGGCCTAGCAGTGACAGGCTCTTTAAGCTCCGCCCACTCGCTCTGCCCCACACTGTTGATAGCAGCCACCCTGAACAGATATTTGTTGCCCTCCACTAGCTTGCTTGCCCTCAGTGTCAGCGTAGCGCCATCTGTTGAGGCCTGCTTGATGTATACTGATTTACTCACATCTCTTCTCTCAACCAGGTATTCTTTGATCGCCTCACCCCCGTCTGACTCAGGCACCTCCCACTTCAGATCAACCCACTCTGAGGCGTGATCTGTGCTATCCAGGTTACGTGGTGGGCTGGGCTTGTCTGTGAATCAATAAATCAATCAATAAATAAACAATTAATGAAATAAGCCGACCCTAGGCCGTGTTCTGTCATCTTCTATTATGTTGTTACGTAATGTGGTTAACTTCTGTACTTGCGTATTTTACTTAATCTTATTATATAATTAGAGATTTTCGTGTTCACAGACAATCAGTGATTGCACAGCTTTTCTAAATCGTACCCGGCCGCGAGAATGATAACTGTATACAAGTTTAGCACATCATTAATATCACCTTATTTCTTTAATTTTTAGGATTTGGGTTAGGGTTAGGGTTAGGGTAATGGCTAGGGTTATAGTTAGGGTTATTTGGATAATTTGGGTGATTTGCAAAAATATTATCAATAACTAAAAATTAGAGTCAGTTAAAAATATATTTTAACATCAGTTTTCACCAGTAGACGGTAACTAAATACTAAATATCGCTAATGTGCTAAATTTGTATACAGTTATCATACACGCTACCCGCAAATCAGAAGTCAAATGCCTACCTCACATTCACATTGCAAAAAGTCATACCATTCCGACCATTTACTGACTCAAACATTTGCAGGACACATCATAGACAGCATTGGCAGACAGATTTCATTCAAACCAATGCCGCTCAGAAATATATTTGTTGTTGTTGCTCAGAGGCTCTCATTGGGGGGGGGGGATGGGGGGATGATGGAGCGGCTCGCTCCATGACATAGGCTGGGGGGGGGGGCATTGTGATCAGATAGAATCCAGAGGTTGATGGGGTGGGGGGACCATCATGATGTATGCGACTTTTTTAGGGGCGGGCACTAAAACAAACTTGTGGGGATCGAAACCCCTGTAGCTGCTGTTGTTGTTGTTGTTGTGGTCGATACTTGACTTTTCACGCCGGTAAGCTAAACGTTTTTACTAAATTCTTACGAAAGTCTCTTGCAAGTTCATATTGGGTGGGGGGGGGGTACACCTTTTTAATTATTAAGAGCCCGTGCTGCTCTACTAGCAAAAGACTTCCAACAGTTCGATCTGCTATTGGAAAAAGTGTTCATTTTTCAAAAGTGTTCATTTCTCAAAAATGTTTTTTTTGTTCACTAATTTTGTTTGTTTTAAATTTAAGTGTCAATTCTATAGACAGGCACCCCTTATTATATGACAATATCGACTTAAATAAACGAACATAATATAGAAATTAATAAATGTTAAAGGTGTTTCTGTTCAGATTTAATCATATGGAAATATTATACGAATAAAGTTATATATTTACTAATTAATCTACCCTAAGTACTAGTTCTTAATTAAACAGTAACCAACCAGTTTCACTATAAAATTTGACATTTATTAAATTAATAAAGTTACTTAATCTCTATGACTTACTAAATTTAATTATTATAATTACGATTTTAAAATTAATTGTTTTACAAACCGGTGACATTGATGATGAACTCAGCCTCAGCTGTTCCTGCAGGATTCTGAGCTGTCAGCACGTAGCGTCCAGCCTGGACTCCTTTGATAGCAGGATAGCTGAGCTGACTGGATTGGTCAGTGCTTTGAACTCTGACCTCTGAGCTAGTCTGTAGGGACTGACCATTAAATGTCCAGGAAGTGGTGGGGGTCGGCACCCCAGATATCTGTGTGTCCAGTTTGAAGCTCTGACCTCCCTTCAGGTTCTGCGGGGCTTTGAGTTTGTCGTCGCACTGAATCGTTGGGGGAACTGAAGACAAATAATTTCGTTTTTTTATCATTTCAGAAAAAATTAAATAATAATGGACTAGTTGACTCACTCTTTTTATGTTTAGCATATATTGAATAAATTGAATCAATAGATTAAACAGATTATGTACATTGTTCAATAAAAATATTCCTTTATTTTTATGATGTTTATTAATTTTATCCTCCCTTTTATCAATTGATTTTGTATTCATTAGCCCGTGGTTTTCTCTCATTTATTTTCATTATACTTCTAATCAATCAATCAGTAAATGTGATTGAATATAATATAAAATTTAACTGTATACTAACAATAATTAATTATCTGCGGCTTTTTTCAATTGAAATGACATATTTCTAATCATTACAAATAATTAGACCTTTTTAGGTAGGCGTGAGAATGTTTAACGTCAAGGTTCAGAAGCACGAGGGTTTTGTTCAAGAAGGCTCAACAAAATCGAGAACTACCGCTACAGCGATTGATGTGAAGCATAGCCAAAAATGTTTAAATATGATGTATGCGCTTTCTTTGGCTTTGGAAGTAAAGCATAATATTAGATACGCCGTTCTAAATTTGTTTGATGTCGGCGTTAAGAAGGTGTCACACCTTTCTTGAAAAAAATGGACAGATTAACAGTTATCTAACTAATGTGACAGATAAATGATGTTGTGAAATGTTAATGACATAATTTTAGCTTTTGAATGAATAAAATCAATGACATTGAGGGAGCTCTTTAATTATCCTGCCTGTGAATTGTTAAGATCTGATTTCTTGAAATGTCGACTTAGGGTTAGGGATAGCCAGAACAGGGCTCAGGGTATGGTAGGGATTTTTACCTAACCCCTACGGCCCTGCCCCACCCAATACCATAGCCCTACTCCCAACGAGAATTTGTAACGTAATTGGGGAAAAAACACACAGGCAGGATAATTTTAGAGGTCCACATCGCGCTCAAATAAAACTGATTTTAGCAATATAATTTGTCAAATTAATTGATCGACTACAATAGCTCTACTAAGTACTCACCCATATCGCCAGCTATGATCACAGGCTGCCCTAGTTCCGTGGGTTCACTCTTTCCATGCTCGTTCACAGCGATCACTCTGACACTGTACGAGGTGCCGGCCTGGAGGCCCTCCACCTTGGTGGTTAGACTGATGGACTTGCCCACCTCCTCCCAGGACTTCCTATCAGCCACCCTGCGCTCCACCAGGTAGTGGGTGATGGGTGAACCCCCGTCATCCTCGGGCACCTCCCAGGACGCCTCCACAGAGGAGTCGTTCTGTGAGGTCACAGCAAGTTTACGTGGTGGGGAGGGCTTGTCTGCAATAAATTATCAACATTAAATAAAATAAAATAAAATAATAATAATTGACCAAAAATCTATAAATTCTGCGAAAAGTTATATTGATCAAATTGGCACTGAATTTTTATTATTTTATTTTTAAATCGACAACAGTGGGAACAGTATTTTCGTTTTCAATTTGGCACCAATTTCTGTAATTTTTCCACTTCCTATTACAACTTCATTTTTTATGAATGTGTGTTAACATAAATCCATCTGATCCTTACTGTTTGTTAGATTTGTAGAAAGTAGACTGACTCAAGATAAATAATTACCACCATAAGAGATAAGAGATAAATAATACACCAACATAAATAATTATAAGTACACAATAATATTGATCATTTTGCTTTGTAATAATTCGTAATTAATTTAAATTAAGTGATGAGTTCTGTGTCTTGTTCATGCACGTGCTAACATAATTAATGATCATTTTTAATTGAAACGTAAAGGCTGTACATCTCTGCATAACGTACGTTTACGCATAACAAGAATTCAGAGAAGACCAAGTCTGAAATTAGAACCCTCGGCTTCCTATACTTTTTACAAATCTTCTTTTATTTACACACATGTCAGACGCACGTGCTTACATGGTTCCCTTTCATAGTTGTTGTTTTTGGTATTATTTGTAGTCTTCCATCCCACTGGTTAATCGTATCCTTGCCGTAAAGAACCTTAACAACCACATAAATAACAACAGAATATTGAGTCAGTAAGCATCAGAAGCTTGTTTGAGAATAATATCGCGCGATATGCAACGATCAACGACCATGTATGTCCGAGATTTTATTCTCTGGTCGGAGTTGAACCCCGGACTTCATGTCTAAAAGTGTCCAGTAGGGTATTCAATAGTGAACTTACCCAGCACAATGAGTTTGATGGTAAGCGTGACCTTGCCGCACTCGTTTTCTAGCACAAGCTGGTAATCCCCAGCATCAGCCTTCTCCACCTTCTGTAGCCCTAGAGTGACCTTTGACTGCTCGACCTTAGAGCTGATCCTTTTAACGTCCCTCACAGCGGTCTCGTTAAATGTGAGGGAGCATTTGGGTGCAGGCTGACCAGTGAACGGGATGACCACAGAGCTGGACGAGCCTGCCTTCAGCCGGATGGTGTCCTTGAAGTTAGCGTCAGTGTGGAACTGTGGAGCAACTGCGGGGAGAATTAAAAAGTTAAATATTATTATTTTTAAATATTAGTTAATTACAAAATATATAATTATTACTCTTATTTCGTAAGGAAATTAATGCTGCAAAATCAGAAGTTGGTCAAAAACTTAGTTGTCACATTTCCGCTTGAGAGAAAAATTCAATCAAAACGAAGTTCATTCTCTTTAAATACTCCTATCGTCTTATGCATAGACAGAGATGTATATAACACACCATTAAAATAATTACAATGCTAAAATAATATTCATTTAACACAATTTATCAAGGATGGAAACAAATCATTTATGTGGGAAAAGTTAAAATAGTCAATTAATTATTTGCTTATGCCTAGTTTCCTTGGTGTTGGGTTAAAGTTAGCTTAACTGCTCAGCTTACAAACTGCGCAGATAACTCGATAAAAAACTCCGGTTTCTTAGGTCAATGGTATAACCACCTAGTTAATTTAACC
>JAQFZF010001690.1:0-13577 GCA_034695365.1 Enchytraeus norvegicus | reverse complement strand
AAAACCACCTCAGAATCCTATATATTCCCGGACCAAATACGGTGTGCAAAGGGCAAGGCCTTCATGATGGGACGGCTCTATTGGGCCGGTGGATGGCGTGTTTATATAAGAGCGAGATAGTTAACGTGTGTATGAATTTTTCTGCCTTGGATCAGCCACGTGGCAAACCACTGGATAGATAATAGATGAAGTTTTATTTATTTCTTCAGTTTTATTTTCATTCTCAGTATTTCTTAACCCTGGTAATGCTGGGTACCCCAAGTAGTAGTATAATTATTATAACCCTAAACAGGCGAATGCACGACTATCGGTGTCAAGCACTTCACAACGAAGTGCATGCCTAATCGTTATTCGAAAATACATTCAATGCGAATCAGCTAATACGAATTTAACGTCAGTTTCAGCGTCTGACGATGACATTAGGGACATCTCCAAAGCTCTGGAACTACCATGCAGCCTGCCTACCCAAACAGGACTAGCAAAAGCAAATGCTGAAAGAGAAGAGTACGGTGCAGTTTCCAATTACCAGTAAACCGATGGAATATTTTATTACTATTTATTTATTAAATTTATTCATTTATCACGTCACACATAGCACAATGTCAAAAGTCTCTCAATGAAATATAAACGTGCGCATGAAGGGCACAGTAGGCCACAAGTGGCGCTTACATATTCCGAGTTAAAAACAAATCAAATCATCGTGGATTACAAGTTACAAATTAATAGTAATTTATGGTATCATGGGCAACATTAAACTAAAGTCGATATTTAGATAGACTATTTTGTATAAGAATATGAAATGTCAGATTACAAAAAATAATACAAATAAGCGAAAGTTGCATATTATATTCGTTAAAATCGCACCCAGAACTAGCCATACACAACATTAAAATTGCATAAAAACTAACCAATGTTAGAAATAAAAGTTAGAATTTTCTTAGTAGGCCTAAAATTCCTTAGTCATTAGGCTTGTAGTCGTATATTAGTTCTTAGGAATTTTCGAAAATTGATACCAGCTAAGCCTCTTTTAAAATTACATGTAGTTAGGGTTGGAGCATTTGCTACGTTAGAAGGTAATAAATTCCAAGGATTCATACATCGATTGCTATCGCTCTGCATTTGAAGTATCGCTCTGCATTTGAACGAAATGAATTTCTGTATTTGCAATCTAAGCAATCAAATATTGATCAAACAATGAGATATGGCGAGTGGTGGGTAGATTTTACTCGACTATACAGGCTAATAATATTTGCACTGAATTATCTTTGGAATAAAAAAGAAACACCGCTATAATTGCTAAAACCAATCAATAATGTTACCAAGACTATTTTTCTCAAAACTAAGACAAGACCAAAGCCTTGGCGGTCAAGACCAATACCTCCCTCAACCTCCAAAACTACTATAGAGATCACTACGTCACTCTCAAGACCAAGAGCTCATTGTTCAAGACCAAAGCCGAGACGTTAATAATAATAATACGCAAGCCTAGTCTATAAAATATCTTCTAATTAACATTACAACAATTTAAGCTTAGTGTAACAAACGCAGTTAAATAGGGACTTACAAGTGAAAACGCAGTCTTTAAGGTTTACTAAGATCATACATCTAGACTACACCATATATAAATTATCATGCATCTTCCAAAATTCTCTTGGGCATAAGAGCAGAATATTTGTCAATTTATGATGTTTCATACCAACGCTTCCAATCACCATGTGTTTGCATATTGATGCATTTCCACCAGCGCTTGCTTTGCTCTGCGTACAAAAGAAATATTCATAAATTCTCTTGTCATTCTGGCACGGTGTGGCTTCATTTTGAGACCACTCGGTGAGAAGAATCGCTCAATTGGGGGTGCCCTAGTTGGTATTGAAAATATTATTGAAAATAAAATTCTCAATAAGCCATAGGCTACTCTGGTGAAAATAATAACTTAAGGGTGAGATCTCAATCAAATTCTGTGGAATTAATTGTGCTCAAGCAGTGGCGGATGTAGGAATTTGGAATCTGATTCCAATAGCGAGAGATACGATTTCTGGAAAGGTAAACAATTCAATCAATCAAACGATGAGGATTTAACGTCCTGTTCCTCATCCCAGGGCTATGTCAGGGACGTCCCAGCAGAATGTGCAACTACAGACAGCTTCCAATCACCAGTGCAAGTCCGTAATTCAAGGCAAGAAGGTCTGTTTGAAAAGATCTATCGTGGGAAGAGATGAGGTTTGAGCTTGCCCTGGAAAGTAGTAATGCATGTTCCAGATTGCAAATCTTGTGGAAAAGAATTACACAATGTTTCATGCAGTTGCAGAGAAGCTGAATGAGTGTATGCCTGTTTCAGTCCTAATGTCTGGCACTTTAAGAAGATTAGTGCCAGAGGAACGAAGGCACTTATCTGTGGGTTGGTAGGAAGATATTAGCTCAGATAGATAAGAAGGTTTAACAAGTTTAGTAGGCCTACCTTTGATGTTAACGAGGCTATCTTGAATTGTATGCGTTCTGAAATTGGAAGCCAATGCAGACTTTTTTGTAGAGTGGATGTATGAGAGGAAAATAATATAATGTTGCACACAACGCGAGCCACAGCGTTTTGTAAATATGTAAGACGGACAAGAGATGTGGTAGGCAGACCAGTTACCAAAGTATTGCAGTAGTCTAACTTCTATGTACATATAATTTATTTTGCACCAATTGAATGGTAAACATAAATACAAGTACAGAAAAAATAAATAAATATAAGGTAAACATAATCAAACATCAGTGAATATAAAAGAAAACTAGAAAACCATCTATTGGTCAAGGGGATTAGCTAATACAATAGTAGAGTTACTCTCAGAGTTGACGTACATGTAGGCCTAATTATCTAATATAAAAAAAGAAGGGCAGATGGCGTATATGTGACTTTTCAAATCCAGATTATGATCAAAGATGACACCAAGATAACGTGCAGATTCACTGGGGCTTAAAGTCACATTATTAAAGACAATGGAAGTGTTAGAGACTTTAGATCGCTATCGTGGAGTACCAATAGGTAGATATTCAGTTTTCGAGGAATTGATGACAAAAAACTCCATTACATTAAATCGTGTTCATTCAAATGTTAGTCCTGCGGCGTCCATATGGCGATTTAAAGGACATAGTTTCGGAAAAATTGTAGTTTATAGAATGAATATTAGAGTTTTACGGTTCCACGACAAAGTTAATTGAAATCCTTGAGCGGCTCGAGATTTCGCGTTGAAGATTATGCGAAAGTTTACCATTGATCGATCAATCAATCAATCAATCAGAATTTAACGTCCGGTCCGTAACCCAAAGGCGAAGCCAGGGACGATATTATATAGGCCAACTGACCACATTTATTAGGAGCAGATACATTTAATTCAATGCCTATAATTTTATGTCTACTACGTTAGTAATAATAATGTTCTATACGGTTGTTGCAGACCCGCCCTACGCAGAGAACATAACGATCACCCCTGAACCCATAGGTGATCTCTATCTCGGCTCAACACTGACATGCAGCGCCACCACAGTCCCACCTGTCTCCAAATACCAGTGGATGAACGAGAGCGGAAGCATCATCAGCGACAGTTCTGTCCTAACTCTGGATCAGACCGGAGACAACTTAAACTATTCCTGCACCGTGTGCAATGATCTGGGGAGAGCAGTGAGAGAGATCATAGTTAATGTGGTGCCTGTACCGGGTATGAAAAATACTCTTGAATACAAATATGAGGGGCGTTCCAAAAGTATCGTGCCAATAATATTTACACTATCCTAGGTGGTGACGTCGCTAGGCCACATCGCGCGTGTAGCTTGTATAACGTTATGACCATGCTGCATGATTCGTTGTCGATGCTTGTTCTTCCAGTTTCAAACCTCTTAAACCTATCAAAACTCTAGCACGACTCCCACGGCTCACACCTTCTGCAATCTAATGTAAACACCGGAGCAGATCCGCCTTCCTTGCTAATACCTAATTGAATAGCGCGGTTCAACATTACTTCCACTCTCCTTCATGGGTAAGTTATGGCGCATGTTCGTAGCGTCATACAGGAATCACGCGTTAGGTGGCCTTGGAAAATTGATGCTGATGTAGGCCTACTGTACAGTGTACACCGTGGGCCATAAGAAATGACACTTTTTTGAATGCTTATGACTTAAGGAATATTTGATCAATTAACATAGATATTGCACAATATATTACAAATGAACGCGAAAATGTTCCTTTCAAATATCAAAGCATTCGGTTTGGGGGTTAAAAAGATATCGTGGTTTGAATATGATCTAACATTTTTGTCCTTATAAGCTGGTAATAATGCGCACGTCATTTTGAACTGGGCCACCATCCGTTGACCTGTCGCAATGATGGATCACCGTCCCAGCACTAACACTAATCTAACAAGAAATATCCCTGGCGAAATACAGAATTCTTCACCTTCCAGCAGGACAGTGCTCCAGCTCACAGAGCTCGAGATACAGCCGAGAGCCTGTAGCGCTCAACTCCAGATTATCCAGAGAGCGCGACTGTCGCTGGAGCTCTGTCGGCTGGAGTACTGTCCTACTGGAAGTACTGGAAGATAAAGATTTATCCAGATATTATCTAGGGATATTTCTCTTTAGATTAGGGATTGTGCTATGTGATGATTATCCATCATGGTGACAGGCCAACGGTCTGTGACCCAGTTAAAATTACGCGCTTATTTTTACCAGCATATAAACGTCAACAATATTGGGTCATATAACCACCATATCTTTTTAACCCCCGCACCGAATGCCTAAATATTTTGCAGGAACGTTTTAATGTTCATTGTTAATATATTGTGCAATTTTTTAAATGTAAATGTATTACATATTGGCAAAGTTATAAGCATTCAAAATAGTGTCATTACTTATGGCCCAAGGTGTAGATTGGCTATTTTCAAACAATTTAAAAATAGTAATCCTCATGAAGATGAGACTTTATATAAGTCTTACAGGAAGGATCTTGACAAAAAAATTGGATATAAAAAGAAAGTAATATTTTTCAAAATCTACATTACAATCGACATAACTCAATAAAGCAAGTTTGAAAATTCATTAATAGTACTCGTATTTTAAGTTATAAGAAAAATAATGATGGGGTTAGAATCCCCAAATTAACAACTAATCAATGTTCAGTTACCTCGATCAGCTACATTGCAGAAGTTATTAACAATTATTTCTCCTCAATAGGAAACACTCTTGCTTTTAAAATTAACAAAATCCCTAATGACTATAAAGATTTTCTGCTATCCTCAAATGTTCAATACATTTTTGTTGATCCAGTTATCGATAGCGAGGTTTTTAACACTATCATGTCTCTCAATAAATCCAATTCGACTGATAATGATGATTTATCATCTAAAGCTCTTCAGTTATCTGCTAGTATTATTGCACCTGTGTTGATCTTTATTATTAATAAGGCGTTTGTGCTGGGAATTTTTCCAAACTCATTGAAGACTACTAAAGTAACTCCCATACATTAAAGAGTAGCTCAGACAAGGTTGAAAACTATCGGCCAATATCCTTAGTAAGTAACCTAAATAAAGTTTTTGAAAAATTAATCTACACTCGTCTTTATAACAGTTATGATGTTTTATTTGACGAGTAATTTGGTTTTCGTGAAGGTCCTAATTATGTCATTGGTATTTTTTTCGACCTTTCGAAAGCTTTTTATACTGTGGATCATACCATTATGCTTAGTATACTTGAATATTACGGGATCCGTGGTATTGTTCAAGATATGTTCAAATCGTACTTGTCTGACAGATATCAATATACGACCGTTAATAATTTTATTCATCTTCTTCAGTGCAGGGAATTTCAATTGGTGTCCCACAAGGTTTCATTTTAGGAACCCTACTTTTCTTAATTTATATTAATGCCATGCAATATGCTAGCAAATTAGCTGATCTCTCCTCGTTTGCGGACAAATTCTAATGCATTTGTATCATGCAAAGGTCTGCTAGAAGTTTTCAGTTCAGAATTGCTCAAATGCGTTAAGCTTTAATTATGATACAACGTGTTTCATTCTGTTCCACCCATCAAAAGAGGACCAAATTTTAATGTTAGTGGTATTTCTACATATAAAATACACATGGATGGTATTATGGCAAATAGAGTGAATTGTGTAAAATTTCTCGGCATGTATATTTATGAATACATTTAGGCCTAGACATTTAAACTTCAAAGAGCATGTGAATTTCATGCTTTCTAAGTTAAATAGCATCAAAGGTATGATGTATAGCCGGCGTGCCTATTTACCTGATTCATGTAGAATGTTGCTGTACTTTTCATTAGTCCACTCTAGATTACAGTATGACCTATGGGATAGAAGTGTATTGCATGACTACTAAGAATATAATTGAACGTTTACATGTTGATGTAATCGTCTACTTAGATCTTTTCAATGTGTTAGCCGTTACAGTAGTGTTTAAAGTCTTTATAATACGTATTATACCTCTCTACCAATCTCATTATTGGGTTATTTGTATATTTGTAATTTAATTAATAGGAGTCTCTATGATCAAAATCGCCAACCGTCCTTGCATAATTATTCTACTTGTTCATTATTTCAGTTAAATTTCGCCTGTCATGAGTACATTCCACTAGAATAAGCTCTACGAACTATCTGTATATAAAATCGAGCAAAGCTTTCCTATCATCTTATGTTAACAAATGTTGCTCAGCTCTATATGGAATCAAATTCCTGTGAATATTAGAAATAGCCCAACCGCTAAAACCTTCATATCTAATTATAAAAAGTAGTTGTTTGATAACTGGTAACTCTTTAATTCTACTGTCTATAGCGAATTATTTGATTTTTGTAGATCTACATGTAGACTGCTACTGATTTAAATTGTGATTTCACGTCTAAGTGCACCTTAATTTTCGTTTATATTTTCTGTATTCGTGTTCGATTTGTCTGCATTTTTTGTGTGTAGGCGTATGTGTGTTGATCAGCTAGATAAGATCTAGATCTTCTCTGATGGCCATATCATGTGTGTGTTTCGTGAAAAAATCATAGTTCTCTCTCTCTCTCGCTCTCTCTTTGTTCGACACAGTGGCCAATCTGTGAATTCATTGTGTAGGTTCCTAAATCACGTTCAATCAATCCATGAGGAATTAACATCCTGTTCCTCACCCGAAGGCGATTTCGGGGACGTCACTAACTATACATAACTTTGCAAGGCCGCGTTTTGTGTCATCCGCCTTGACCATTAAAGCCATGCAGCAGACACTCTGGTGGTGGATTTAATTAAGTTAAGTGGAGGGGAGCATTCCCCACCCGCCCCGTTATTTAATACCATATTAATATTCCTTTATACGGAGTTCTGTCAGGGAAGGAAAACTTATTTTCTTGAAATAATTGTTATTAAAGTTAAATAACCGGCCTCCGTAACGAATTCCTGATTCGCCCCAGAGACAGACTAGACCTATTTACTGATGGAAGGTCTACTTGACTGCACAGAGCTCTGTCTTGTCGTTCAATGCACTTGCATAGGCTGCACTGCTTTGACCGCTGTATCCATTGCTATGATTGCAAAATTAGCTATTTAACTGAACATGGAACTGAGTGCCATAGTTTTTGCACACCCATCACATGACTGATTGTTGTTCTCCCATTGGCCAGCGGCTAAACCAGCACCAGCAGCTGGCCAGCTTGTCCAGCAGCTGGCCAATAGGAGAACAGCAATCAGTCACGTGATGTGTATGCACATATGGTGCTGAATTTATGAAATTAGCTCATTGTACACTCATCATGCAGAGGCTTGTTCTAGAACGAATCCATGTTTTGACTTTCCTCAGAATGCTAAAGGATCTCACGATTGTGCAAGTCCAAACTGGAATAGCTATAACTATGTGTACTACACTATTAGGTAGACTCTGTAAAACTGTTCTAATCGAAAGAAAGAATGTAGCGAGGCTTAGGCCAATAATGTAGGCCTAAGCAACAATTAGCCTAAACTAATTTGTGTAGGCCTATAGAAGTCTTTTTCTAACATTCGAAGACCAGAAGAATCAGAATAACACCATCAATCCAATCGTACCTCAATTGACGTTCTTCTTGATTAGTGTATGGTAACGTAGTTCAAGACGCCCCCTCTAAAGGAAAATCTTTAATATCTTTCTTCCTAATTTAAATAGCTATTATTAATTTAAATGGTGTTAGATTATCAAGCACCTATCAACACACAGTTTTTGTATCGCTCTGGGATAAATATATGTAATGATTTTTAATAAAAATACAAAATAAAAATTTCAAAAAGGGGGCGTTAGACAGACCTCTGTCTAAGACGCCCCGTGGGCGTCATAGACGAATGCATATATTTATAAATGTCCTTGTTTCTTTAGATTTTTGAATTAAAATATATTGTCATTGCATGAAATAATTCCTGCCTTGGAATAGAAATATAGCCTATAGTCAATAATGTGATATAGATCTATGTTCATTATTTCCTCGTCAAATGCAAAACTGACGTTAAGATCACAATTATTATATAATATTGCATTAAAGCAATTATGTGTCAAATGAGCGAAATTTATGCTTAGTCTATTTAATTATATAAAAAGTAACTTGGTAAACTCGTCAATATCGTTTTCATTATAACTGACTTTATATTATCAACCGTTCGATAGGAACTAATTTTTACAGTTACAAGCGTTTTTCATTAAAAAATGAGTTTATTTAATGCAAAATGGTTCAAATTTCGAAAGGCCCTAATTTGAACCACTGAAATTTACAATGAAAAAATCATGGTATCACACAATTTTATCAAAATTTACTACTAAATTATTCATTTTGAATTAGCCTAGCTTTGCCAGTTAATATAGATTGCAGCAAGTCTGATCAAAGGAAAAATCTGTTGAAGCTGCCACTGTCAGGCGCTATCGACGGTTACATAATTGGTTGCTGACAATTAAGGGTAACCACTGACTTAAAGGTCGCGATTGTGATTAGTTGATGAGAGGGCGATGCATCTTTGTGTAGATCAACCTTCGACTCACCGTAGTTACGCATTCAAATATTACAGTTTTCAATATTTTTTTAAAATATCAATTAGGCTTCACATAGTAATAGAAATTATGCAGGATTGTCATATGACATATCAAGATTAACATATGTGCTTCACTATAACACGTGGACATCCGTTTGATTGTTAGAACACGCTGAAGTTTGTAACACTAAATGTGCAGTTCTACCGGTTATAAATAAGCTTAAATATTTGTAGTGATACGTCATATGAATTCTCAGAATAATGACATTTCCTTGATGATGGCTGGTGCTTACACTAGAGCAGGACAGAAACTGTCCATGGCATTATAATTATAGGGACTTAACTAGAAAGGAAGTCATAAATAAGAAAATAATCTGAACTAGGCCTATATTTAGACAAAATGAAAATAGAGACTGTCAAATCATAAAATTAATAACGAATTGACTAGTGTTAGGTTTATATTTTGCAGACATAATTATTTTAACATTGTATCAATCACTATCTTTTAGCAAACGTAATGCAATATGACAAATATAAATTAGTTGTTTTCTAATTCATACCCAAATTCACTCCCGTATTGGGTCCGGGAAACTTGAGAATAGACAAACTGAAAATTGCACATGTTTCGTAAATGCCGACTAATACAGATATTATCATACTCAGGAAGTCAACCTGAAATCACCTCGGAAGTCACAATATATATTCCCAAGAGAAAAGGTTACATTTCAGGTGTGGTAAGGCTATAATAAACCTACTATATTAAATATTAGGCATGAGGCCTAAGCTACCTGTATGAGCTGAACAGCTGGGCTTTGACAATGTAAGCTTGATTACACATTCCTTCAACAAACGAACACTTTTAGCAAAAAGTAGATACTCCAACTCAATTGTTTGTAATAGACTGCAGTCTACAGGGCACATTGTGTGGATTAAATTTGTAATAAGCTGAGCCCCAATCTTTGTGACGGTAGTGCTCGATTGCGTTGAAGAGTAAGCTAATAGTAGCTCTTCGGGCTTCTTAACCTCGACGTTAAACACACTCAAACCTACCTGCCTACCTTTAGCTGTATACGGAAAATATAAATATCATTTACACCAACTAGATATTTAGGTGAAGCATTGGCCTGCAATATAGGCCTATATACTACATGTTGAATAACTATTAAAGGCAGAAAGAATTTAGCAGAATTTATATATTCGTTTTAAAAGTGGCCTCTCATATATTATAATCACCTTAAAACTAGTTTGACTTCTCAATAACAATCCCAACATGCAGCAACTGTTATCCCTCTATAGCCCTCAAAAGTCTGGGGTGATGCATGACAGGTCTGGTGTGAGGGGAGTCTAAAACCCCCAATCCCCCTGCCTCTCCTGAAACCGGCACTGGTTGCTGTCATAGCTTCTCGTAGAGAAATGTTCTTTAACAGTTACTCATCATTGACTGTTTGATCTTGGTATCATTTAGTATGTTTAGTAACGTTGAATGAATATTCAATTTTTTAGTCGTTTGCAATTTAACTGTGCGCATGTAGGCCTACTTAGTTTTATTATAATTGCTACTGTATCATTCTGCATAGAGTGCCGCATTAGAAATATAGGCCCACCTATTGAACGATTGATTGATTGATTATGACCTATATGAACTATTTCGTAAATATGGAAATAGCCCTGGACCATAGTAGGCCTGTACATCGCACAATGTTGGCCTAGTTGTACACAATCAGTAGCCTACAGCGATCGAACACTTTCCGATATCTAACTATTTGCTTATTATATCTACTTGTAGTTTCCACAGTAACAACAACTGTACAGGGAAGTAGCTCTATCTATACCTCACCAAGTACTTCAGCGTCACCTCAGTCAACAACTACTTCAGGTAGGCCTATTATGCAGTTTCCTATCAACTTGCTCTATCTTAAACTTCAGTGACCATGGTATCTGCAGGACTCTAAGGACTCTTGAAACCTTTCCTGTTTTTTCCTCACTATGTTGGGCGCGTCCGCAATGCTCGACGGAAGATTGATAGCTGGTTAGGCGGATAGACGAGGTTTCCTGCGCTTGTGTCCCACACGGGACGTGATGACCGTCTGATGATGATGATACACTGGCATAGGCTACAGTACGGAATAGTAGGACCTAAATATACACTGTATACACTATACAGGGTGTATATAAATATTGTTAGTGCAAAAAGAAAACTTCATTACTTTTGAAGGAAACAATATATTTTAATTCTGTAAATGATAATTCAGTCACAGAAAATACGAGTTTTTTCAATATAATTTCTATTCCGATATTGTGCTATTTTGGGGGATGACTAACTTTTTTTGTCGATTTTGATTTTTTGCGCGAAATTGTCTCATTTTAGCGATATTGCTTTTGCGATATTTAAATGTAGGCCTACAATATAATTTTATATAGGCCTATGGGGTTACGGTATGCTTTTATAGCACAAAAAGAACTCTTCCTGAAAAAAAGTGTAGCAGAAAAAGAACATAGTGCAAAGAAACTAGAAAACGTGCACAGGCTAATCTAAATCGGACAGCATTTGAGATTGTTTACAGTTTATAATATACTTTTCATGGGCCTACAAGATCAGAGTTTAACCTTATATGTATTATAGTTTTATAGTTAGAGCTAAAATCAGCCAAACTAGTATTAGATAATTGTGTTATCCTACTTACATCATCAGTGGATAAATTGCTACTTAGAGTTTGTAACATTATATTGCCTGTTAAATTGAGTTTGTTTAAAAAGGACAACACTTTCAAAGCATACATATGCAACATTGACATATAGCCAGTATAAAGCTGACACTGCTTGATCACATTTTTGGTCAAAAGTTTTCTATGTTTTCTAAATATTTTTTCAAATGCTCATGTCCACGGACTATTTAAATTAGTCAATTCAGTTTATTGAGGGACACGGCCTCTAGCGAGTAAGTTAAACACAGCAGAGCCATAATCGATATTAGTTTTAAATTTACTGGCTTATTATTGTTATTCCCCAATTCAGCTAAAACCGCATTTGCAGATCTATAATATTTTGATTTGGCAGTATCAAAGCTGCACTTAAATATTGCTGCTGCAACAATAAATATATCTAGGTATTTAATTTCTGTAGTCCACGGAATTTTATTACCTCTTAAGCACAGATCAGTGCACTTATTTTTGTAACCATTGCCAATTCTTTTTGCAGAGCATTTCTTAAAATTTACTTGTGGATCAAGCAATGTCAGCTAACTATAACACATATTCAAAACATTTTGCAATTCACAAATAAACGGACTACACAATACCAGCTCATCTGCATACATTATGGCCCTATCTGGTATACCTTTAACATAATTTAACATTTAAATTAATACTGGAGTTCCTCTTGAACTTTGCACTATGTGCATCAACGTTCACGTTCTCAATAGCCCAAGTTATCGACACTTTCCTCCGTCACGCATGAGTAATTAAATAACTCCTGGTGCTACAGTTATTCTCATTCCTACTTGTTCTATCTCACTATTTGCTTGATCAAAAAGTAACGTCACTATAGGCCTACATAATGAAACGTGTGCGCTCTCTGGAGAATGTGGCCACCATCGGCGACGGTTCAGATGGTATGCCAGGTAAACCCAGTAAGAAGGGTAAACCTAAACCTAAAGTATCCGGTTTCAACTGCGATATGTGTAAACTGGCATTTAGTAAGGAACTATAATGCTACGTTTGTTTAAAACTAGCACATCTTAGGTGCTGCGGTGTACCCAAGGGCAACACTGAGGTAACACTCCACCTGGTACAACTATTTGGATGGGCGTGTGTCGAATACAAAACTTTCTTTAAAATGAAATTTCACCAGGGAAATGCTTTAGAAGATTAGACGAAGGAAATAACTCAAGAAGTGTCCACGCTGAAGGCAAAGATTGAGGTGTTTGGGATAAAGGGAGCGGTGGGAAATGGAGTCAATGTTGAGGTTGTAATGAGTCAGCAAACTGTAACTTATAGTAATGGAACGGTTGATACTATGTATGCGGGTCAGCGCTCAAAGCCAACCATGGAGGACAGGAGTGAAGTCAATAAAACTGTAGCTAAAGAAGTGCGTGATTCCTCAACAGAAGTAAGAACGTGGAAGTGAGTGGTTAAGTGGATCCTGGCAACAACAGCGCTACACTTGACCAGACTTCTTTTTCACGGCTCTGTGAAAATGAATTCAAACTTAAGCCCACTGTAATGTTCACTGAGAGACTTGGTCAACCAAACCCTTCAGGGAACCCTCGTGGTTTGCCTGTTCGCCTCTCTATTGAAGAAGGGGCCCTCAGGATTACTCAATTAGACAAGCACCTCCGCAAGGCAAGCGACCGGCTGGTATCATCAGCTCTGTATACATTAACCCTCATCTTTCCCCGGAAGAGAGTAAGCTGCAGTACGTTAAACGACAAAACAGGCGTGAGCAGAAAGCCCGCAATTTCAGCCATAACCAAACTGCCAGCGCCGCCAATTTCTCATCCAGTCTCCAGGATTTTCCTCCTCTAGTCTTGTCAAATCCGTCAGGCATTGTGAGTAACCTCAA
>JAQFZF010001689.1:0-13578 GCA_034695365.1 Enchytraeus norvegicus | reverse complement strand
CTTAAAGAAAATGGACGTGTTTGAGACTTTAGTTCGTTGCTGTGGAGTACCAATAAGAAGATATTCTGTTTTCGAGGATTTATGACAAGGCGATTGGCACAAAACCAGGAATGGACTTGGTCTAGTGTGGATGTGAGTGCGATCGATGAAGCACTGATATGTAATCTATGATAATAGAAATACATCGGATCATCCAATCCAGTAACCGAATAAAGTAAGCTAGAGTATTGAGCGACGTCCCTGACATCGCTGACGGATGAGGAAACGGATGTCAAATCATCATTATTGTGTATATTATTGTGTCATGTAAGGGACAATAATTATTACAACTGCATCCTGACGACCATATGATCAGGAAAGCTTGCAGTGATTATAGGGAGATTCTTCTTCTTCTTTAATGTGATTTACCAGATCCGGGAGCTAACGGTCATGGTTTGCAAAGGTTTTTTCTCTCGCGGATCTGATTATTTATACTTCCTCTACGTTCATCCATTCACTGAGATTCTTTGTAAGGTAATTCTTTGTCTTCCCTTGCAACGCTTTCCTTCAATTGTTCCGCTTATGATTATGCTCTCCACTTCTTTATTCCTCATATCATGACTAAAAATGCTCAATTGCCTGTTCCGCACAGTATTTATTATATTTCTCTTTCTTGTCCTACGTAAAGCTTCTTTATTTGTAGGTCGAGATTCTCTCTCTCTCTCTAGTGCACTGCAAAATGGCAGGTCCAAGGTACACATTCTGAAACACAGTCTGCTCTCCCGCTCACTAATGAGCACTTCATCGATCATCAAATTGATCTCATCAAAAAGGCCGTGCCTTTAGCACACCAAAAATGTAACCTTTTTTCTTGGGCATATATATTTTGACTTCCGAGGTGGTTTCCTGCTGCCTTCCTCATTATGAAAAATCTGCGTTACCAAACATGTGCAGTTTTCAGTTGGTCTCGAGTTTCCCGCAACCAACACAGGAACACAGGTCGAGCTTAGGCAACATTCTTGAAGTACTATAGATTTATTGCTGATAGGTTTTATCACCTCACACGATGCTCGTTAATCGATCGATTATACGGACATCCGCAATATTCGCTTTCGGATTTACCGTATTCACCATCACCAGGCTAGGCTGTACAATACATGTACACCACCTGTGACGTATTCATCATCACCAGGCTGTACAATACATGCACACTACCTGTGACGTATTCATCATCACCAGGCTGTACAATACATGTACACCACCTGTGACGTATTCATCATCACCAGGCTGTACACCACCTGTGACGTATTCACCATCACCAGGCTGTACACCACCTGTGACGTCCTACAAAAACCATCAGAGGTGGAGGTTCAAAAATCGACTGATCTGTTGGTTAATAGAGACAACTACAAAACCGAGCAAAGCTCTGACATGAACGAAGATCTTATATACATTGGAGACTCAGTAGAGAAAGCTGTAGAAGCTTTTATGTCTGAGGAGGAGGATATCGCCATGTTTAATTTCCTCACGAAAGCTTCATTTAATCCGTAAGAAAGCAAGCAGGTTTGGTGCTGCAGGGGGGTCGGTTGGGAGATGTGCCTTGCCGAGCCCTATCTACCCACACGGCCCTGCCTCGTCTACTCGTTTGGAATAAGCAACGACGTCTTCTTTGATGACCACGTAGCCAAGACTCTTGGTTGTACAGTTCGAAGATTCGACCCGAGGTAATTATTATGCTGCTCAATGTAAATACTATACAAACAGGATAAAAGTAGTAACTCCCATGCTGTTCGTCACCAGATAGTAACGTAACTTAACAAACGATGGGGCGCGATATTAAAGAATCATGTTCAGCTTGCCAGTGTTATATGAACGAGAATGACTAGATCTCTCCCTCACAGATTTACTTTTCTGCCATGTTAGTGTAAGCTTACTCATTGAAGCCGAGGTGTAGACCTGCTCGTAAGGGCTTAGTGAGCCAGATGTTCGTAATATGGGGGCAGTAGATTCTGCTACTCCCGGGGTCGAAGCTTTGATACCTGAGTCGCAGTCGCAGCACTCTAACCACTACGCCATCCGCACAATTCAGGCTTCGTCTGCCAATACGGCCCATCCCTGGCCTGACATCGCATTCGGGTGAGGAACCGGACATTATCTTCTCAATGTATTGTAGGCTACTGTATTGTATTTATAATTCTATGCAAATGATAATCACAATGACTCCCTCTACAGTGAGCATTTTGAATGTGCGCAGAATACATTCGCAGGTGGCAGTGCTTACAAATGCTGTTGGAGTCGTCCCTGATATCGTCGTCAGATGATGAAACGGACATTAAGCTCTTATTGATTGATTGATTGACTGAATAGCCTATAGGAATGTTTTCTCTCGTTTCAATAATATTACATTGTGAGCGCTCTAACGCATAGCCCATTAGGCTTATATGGTAAACTCGTAATTATGTTGCACCCGTAACTACTTGTTGCGAGATGTGTCATTAGATTTATAAGATTCACAGAATAACTTAACAATATAATGAAGACAATCGCACCCAGAGTATTATAATTTAAATTTAATATCCTTACATTATTCCTGATATGTTTTGATGACTATCCAGTATGTTAAACCGACACATAAGCGAAGTAAGAAGATTTGGTTCTATCCTGTAGGACTACATAAGAAAGATTTCACGAATGAAAAGGGATGGTCCCTGAGGACGCTCGACTCTTTACTGAGGACCTCCAAGGAAGCGAACAAGACGATAGACTATCTCAAGAAGGACATAGAAGACAGCGACTGACCTGCTCTGGAACAGATCCTGAAATCGAACACCCTGTCGAGGGTTCGTCAACTAGTACTCGAGATTCACTTTCAATTCGAGGATAAATCGATCTTTCTGAGCCGATATCGGGTACTGAATGGAGTGGAGGACGCTGGAATGCGTCGCTGGTCTTTTGGTATGAACTATGAACCCACCCAGATGGGACGCACGAATAACGGCTACAGAAGCGCTGGCTATGAGATGGTGTACATTAATAAGAAATTTCTGAAAGACTTCAAGTAAAGAAAACGTTGAGTTTGCTTGAGACTAGATGAAAGAACACTTTATAATTATTACTATCACTCTAGTATGACATTTTCTGCGACAATGACGCTTTTAGGTTAGAGTCTGCATCGGGTTCCATAGGTGCACGGTTCGAATCCCAGGAGCCAGGTACTTACTGCAACGATTCGGGAGCGAAACTGACCTTAAATATGCCTTTAGATTTAATAATGCGCGATTAGATATTGATATAGTTATGAGTTAAGCTAATCTTGTAAAGTATACGTGGCATCTTAACGTATTACTTCAATTTAAACTAAAGTACAAATTAATTGTCATATGTGCAAACTCTATGAATGAAAAGAACAAATGTAAAGCCCTTACCGTCTGCAGTGGGTGCGTCTCTCAATGAGACCGAAGGGTTTCGAGCAGGAAGCGTTATGACAGGCCGTCGTGCTGTCATCAGGCTTCCAGTGGGACCTCGATATATAGGGGTCTACAACAAGTTATAACAGATGAAGTTAGAAGATTTAATAGTTATGACAGAGAAATATGGAGAGCATTTGTGAACACAACCTGCAGAGATCGAGTAACGATTTGAAAGCACCAGGTAAACAGATAACAAAAAGTTATAACTATAAAATAATAGAATAATGAAAAAATTAACCGTTAGCGCCAATCTCGATCTGCTTCACTGCTAATTGTTAACCAAGGACCTCATACACTTCTCGCGTGGTAATATCTACCGATGCTTATGCAATACAATGAGGATTATGCATTTTATTTACACCAACTCAATGGTAATAATAATATAAATTATATTGAATGTAAGTATAATTATATTATACTATGTCATATAAGTATAATTATATTATACTATGTCATATAAGTATAATTATATTATACTACATGCACATTCACACAAACTCGCGCAATTATGCGCTCACCATGCACACCATGCTATATAACGTCCGGTTTCTAACCAGAAGGCGATGTCAGGGACGTCTCGATCGGACTATGCAACGCATAGTTGTGAAATACGTATTTTATGTATTTTATAAATTTTGAAAAATACATGTATTTTACTGTGTTTTATTTTTATTTTGCCGTATTTCATGTATTTTTGTTAAATACACGTATTTAACTGTATTTCATTTTTACTTTCCTGTATATCACAACTATGATGCAACTGTAAACAGTTCTAATGAATATGGACACTGAAAGAAATGCCTAATTTCAAGAGTAGGAGCCATTGGCACGATCAATTAGGTTTCCGACTGCGTATCAGTATGTGCGGGGTTCAAATCCAAGACTCGCTCGTCATTGATAGCCTTCGAGAGATGAAACTGACGTTAAACTCGGCTTTAACTCGACTTTCAGATTATTAATTTGATTTAATGTTTTCCTAAAGACAAAGCTACCTACCAACAGATTCGTTGTTGAATTCATTGGTCACCGCGGAATCCAGTCGTTGAATGAATCTATTGACAAAATCAATCGTTTGATTCCACTGCGGCTCCAGATCAATGAACGACAGAGATCTACTCGTGGATCTACTGACACTGACTCCGCTATCAATATTCGTCATTTCTGATAAATTAACTTTAATAGTATTCAGCCTTGCCGTCAGTGTGTCTGTCAGAATGGAGCTTTGAATGTATTTCTTGCAAGATTCGTTAGGGTCCGCGTCACGGGTCAAGAACTAATTTGAATCAATTAACAGCAGTTGGATAGATAAACTTATCTTCTACCTTACTTTGTTTTATAGTATCATCAGCTGAGCGCCCATTACTAGTATTCGCATCCGGGCCTCTTATCTAGGATGAAAGATTCATATCAAGTTTACCATCTGATCTTATAAAACATAATATTCAATGTCATGAAATTATTTATCAGTTATCAATATTCAGTTTAATTTATATTAAATTTTATCAGTTGGAATCAGCTGTTTGCTATAAAATTGGATGTCAATTTTGTATGTTAAAAATACAGGTTTATGTAGCCTACATAATTGATTCACATTTTCATAGCCCTAATTGGCAATATAGCCGCTTAAAAAAATTTAGTTGCAGGCTGTGTGGTCAAGTTGGTAACGCGTTCAGACGTGCTCTGCGGCAGCCTGCAGGTGGTTCGAATACAGACTGGGTCTGTTGCTGATGGTGCATCGAGTGATAATCTTAGTGTAAAATTCAGTTTGACATTGTTGATTTTTCTACCTATATGCATGTAGCCTACATATATAATTACTAATTAGTCTAATTTCTATTTAAAAAATATATATCATAAGATTAGAAAATTCAATCCTACGAGGATTTAGCGTCCTCTTCTTCACCCGAAAGATGTCAGGGACGTCCTAGTATGAATTAAATGTCGATACATTCGATAATGATTTGCCAAACGAGTTGTTTAAAAAAGTTTTCAGCTGTTACTAGATCTACTTACTTTATGCGACTTCAGTTCAACTAAACCTTAGCCTACAGGCTCTCGCAGAGTGCCTCATTGTTGCCTACAGGCACGTATGTATAATTACTAATACACTTGTGACAGCAAGGCTAACAAGCACCGCAGGCTACAATATCATACAAGACTGCTAACTAAAGTGATATTAGCCTTTGCGGAATTTCCAATTACATAGCTGACTCTATTAATGGGAATTACAAGTATACCTTTTTGATTTGATAAAAGCAGTAGGCTACAATTAACTATTATGCTCTAAATGTCAGGAAATTAGTCGTAGTGGTAATTAGCTTGAATTGGGTCCGACAGGTTCGCGGTGTGAATGCTAGTTCTCCTCGTTGTTGATAGTACTTTTTGGGAAAAAAGAACGACGAAAAACCTGCTTTCGCTTTAGCCTTCAAATTTATTTCACTTTAGAGGTAGGATAATGCTGACGGGTAGTGCTTGCAAGTCACTGAATTACTTGCACAATGCACATCCGAAGTGTATATTGGGAATATAAAGAATTAAATAGGCCTACACGGAGTTACTTGCAACTGCACGCTTTTATGAGGCGACTAAGCATATGTAGGCCTAGATTGAGTGGGGTAAATTTGATAGCCATGCGGCAAATGATTTGTGTGATATCAATTGGTCTCGCAGAATTTAGCCTAAAATTCCATGCAAATTCCTTGCAAAGATATAGGCTGCCACGCCGGTTGTGGCATTTGTCTGCATGCTATCAACTCAAAATTGTTCACTTTGCGCTACTGCGGAATATTTATACGGAAAGGCACTATATCAATAATTCAATATATGTAGACTATTAATTGACTGATTGATTAGAATAGGGTCAATTTATTATAATCAGGCGCGTATTTATGGGGGGGGGGGCGCACAACCCCACTGGACCTGAGCCCCATCCCCCTCCTCGATTTGAAAATCATTGTAACTTAACTCATTCATATATCTATTTTAGACAATTGTCCCCGCCCCTCAATTAGCCTCAATTGAACCTGGCCTCCCCTCTCGAAAAAATGCATGCATAAAAACAAATGTTGCCCCCCTCAATAATTCCTAGATCCACCACTGATTGTAATGTAATGTTCCTTTATCAGATTGAAGTGGGTTATAATGAAATTTCGACAAAATCTTTAAAAGAGGGAGAGAGAATTTGAATAATGAATTTTCAAACACATAGAATGGTTTAATATCACTACTAAAGATTGCAACGATACAAAAAAAAGCGATATAAAAATATTCAATAAATTAGTATCATTTAACACGAGCATAAAATCAGCCCAAATCAGATGTCAGGGAATTTTACGCGTTTGGGAACAACTACAATGGGGTGGGGGATATATTTGAAAGATTAACTTAGACACTGAAAGGGTGAAAGGGTTTACAAGGGTTTACATAACCGTATTAGACTGACTGTTAATAAACTAGACAATGCAAATTTGACATCAGGGCCTTCATCATTTATCAAAATTATACAGTGCACCTAAATCTTGCTGGCCAATTAAACATACAACATTAGAATTAGTTAGGCAATGCAATTAAATAAAAAATATTTAATCTCTGCTCATTAAATACAAATGGTCATGAACTGTTATATAGCCTATATTCTGATTCATTTAATCACTTGTCGTCTTCTAAAGCAGGTTGACTATAATATTATTGTTCTCCATCCTCAGCAATCCTTCTATATTCTGCTTGCAGCAACCGAATTTCACTCAATAAACAAGAAAAGTTCAATGTTAACCTCGCTTCTATAGCTATAATAATTATGACCCGATAGGAAGATTTGTTTGATCTCTATGTTCGGATCAATTTGTAAAAAAATGGCGAATTCTATCAAATTCGCCATACGAAAATTAGTAAATAAAACTATTAGCATCTACAGTTCTTTACTACTAAGTTTTGGCGCCCTTTTCTCGTCTATTACTGCACGGACCACAGTGATGGCTGTAAACAAAATAAATGAATAAATGAAAAAGTGAAAGAGTACATCTGTTAACAAACGTGAACTCCTACCATGTAATCTATAAAACAGGTGCAGTGTAAATTTTGTTTTGAATTAAAAGTATTGCAACAACTAATCTCACAAATAGGATAAAGTACTACAGAAATTGTACATAATATAATGACAGCAGTTCAATACTTTCATCAAATTACTTTCGGCTACACAACAGCTAATTCACCCCCCACAATTAATTTTATTTTTTGATATTTTTTGTAGTATCATTGAAGATATGGAAACAAAATATGATATCAAGCATAAAAGAGCACATTCCAAGTCTTAATAGCTACAACCAGTCTGAGACTGATATCTATTTTACCATTCAGTACCAGCACTATCAGGGATGAACCGAGACAGAATTTGAACCACAGACCTCTGGATGTTACGACAGAAATATTCATCAAATACATTATAATAAATATATACCATACTTCACAATCAACATCAAATAACCCTCAATATGTTAAAGACAGTGGTTCTATAATGTACATATAGATATGTAAAAAATGTATAAACTTAGTTTTAAATTTTGCTACCCGGTTACTAAATGAAGAAAAGAGGATTTAAAACAGAATTAATAAATGAATAAATAAATATTCGGACATGCTTCAATGTGCATCTCTATTTGAGCTTTGGGATTTAAGTATATTTCTAGATAGTAACCTACATGTGACATCAAAAGCAATTATTACCATTCTTCTTCCTAACTATCTCCACTCATGCGTTATGGAACCTTTGAAGTAGTAATCATAAGTAGTGCACCAATGGCACCATGCAGCAAGCACAAAAATTATCACATAAAGATTAGCGATTAACCTTTCTGACAATCTAAAGTTATTGTTTTCCAAAACTGCGACCAAAATCCATTTCCGAGACGCTAGATAATGACAGAACGGATTCGAATGAAAATATTAAGCGAAGTCAACTTTTGAACACGCAAACATGCTATCTACAAACCAAATAATCGAAATCATGTGCAACGGCAATTTTTAATACGGTGCTATTAAGCTACTAACATCGGACTTTCTAAAACAACATTAGGATGAGAAGCAATGTATATAAGCAAAACATGTAACAGTAGCCATGTGTCAAATAATAACAACTGCAAGTCATATAACAAGATTTGAACAAATTAAAACTGTTGTAATGTACACTCAATGACACTTCATATCACCAAAGTTAAATAAATACAAAATATATTTCGGTTGTATTGTAAGTTTGGGATTTAACTGAAATAATTGAAACCTTACAAGAAAGTTCCTTGAACAAAGGCATCGTTTTAGGCGTGATAAAGACAAAGCCTTTTGATGAGACCAACTTGCTGATCGATGGTGTGCTCTTGTAAGTTAGATAGTGGATTTTTTAAAGGAAATTATGTTTTAGACCTGCCATCTGGTGACTAGTGATAGAGATTTTAATTATAAAACGTCCTCACATTAAAACTTTAATAGTCCATATTAATCTTGAAGATATATGAATAATATAATTATCAATTCAACCAATATTAATTAACACATCTCATAGTGTCTACAAAAATATAGACTAATCCCTTAATATTATATATTCAAATCGGTTAATATATATAGCATTAGAGTATTGCTAGTAAGTTGCTACATAGTTAATAAATGTTTTATTTATGAAACAGATATTCATTAAATTTTGTCTCTGACCTCTCAAGTCAGTGACGTCATCGTTGGATGAACAAATGGAATTCATTACTATTAATGTATTAACTAATTAGTCAGGCTCTCACAATGCTAATGGCATTGAACAATATGATACTTTAATAGCTAGATATATTACATTCTTGCATTTTATTTGTAATAGTTTATCTTGTATGTCATTATGTAGAATTGTAGATAAATCAATAAATAAATGCAAATCTTATGTCCATTTTATCATCTGATAACGACATCATCTATGATTTAAAAATTTTTATAACGGGCGGCTGTCAGGCAGAAATACAATAAACGAATACATGTATACACATCAGACTTAATAAATATAATTATATTATAGTCAATGATAGAGTAAGGCTGCAAGTGAATATCTGATGACTTTATGAGGAGATAGTTGTTCAGGAGTAAAGGATTCCGTTGCTGAATTATGTGGAGATAGTTCAGGAGTAAAGAATTTAGTTTTTGAATTGTTCTAGCGGTAGATTTAGTTGAGCACGTCATGATTGCGATGAGTTTAAAGCAGATTTATAGAACCCGTATTCAATCAACCGTCCACTGCAAGAAACAAATAACAACAATACATACATGTATGTATATCGCATTTAATATGCAATACTGAAAGAAGTTGTCGCTACACAAACTTCTATATTACAGTGTCATTGCCCATATAACAGCAACAGCATATTGTTGTTTCCTTTATGGCTCAGCTGATAGTGTATATCATCAATGAGTGCTTGAGTGCTATTTTGTGTTGTTTTGTCCCAGTTGGATAGCCTAGTCTGTAGCAAGCATGTCTGATAAGCAGGAGACTACGTAGAATGATCTGCTATACTCTGGTAGGATTTGTAAATTAGCGTCCCGGCTTCTGATAAAGAGAATGAATGAAAATTATTTGCATCAATTAAGAAATTCTGCGAGACAGTATTCCAGAGTTTCAGAGATCTTTAAGCATACGAGTCTTTTATCTATACATATTTGTTTCTATTTAGCCCAGGGTCAGATACACACTAGGGCATTTTACAAATAAATTATGAAATGAACAACTATTTTATAAATTTTTACAATGATTGAAATGAGTAGACAATACTCAAACCTTTAGTCCTCCGCCCCCAGATGGCCGTGCCTCCGCCTCTTTCTCCGCAGCCTCTTTCTGTCTCTGTCTGCGTTTCACAGCATCAGGATTCTTAACTCCTTTACCTTCTTGTTCCCTGAGTCTCCTCTCAGCCGCCTCGGCTTGCTGCCTTCTTCTCGTCTCCTGCAGGAGTATCATCACATATACAACACAATTAATAAACTATATTTAAAAAAGCTGTAGTACACTACAATATTGAAATTCAAATCAGACTTTTAAGAAACTGCATTCGAAATATTTCACCACATTTGGATCAAACTTCACAGAGTTTCCACCACACTGTCTACACAGAATTCATGGAATTCCCTGACATTCCAGACTGCTTTTGCTAAATTATCTGACCACGGTCAGACTCAGCAGTCAGATCCTCCTTCTGTACATAGATTGCATATCTAACGTAGCATATAAGTACTGTGCTCAGAATTATTTAAGCATGGAATTATTTAGAGATTATTAAATAAATTTATTAATATCACAAAAAGCATCCTTGTGCAACAAAATAATTAAGCCAGATATATATAGATGTCATTCTATTCTACACAAATGCCATGCATCCTTCAATCGTGCTATCACATTATCAACAAATTCCAACAATATAAAACTTCCAGGCCTTTATTGAGTTAGGTGTCTAAAATCGACAATGGTACATATCTCTTAATTAGCCTTAGGTATTGAAATTTCATACAGGTTCTCAGCGATGCCGGTCCAATTATCAAGTCCTTTTTTCCTGTCACAGAGCCCTCATAGCGACGGTGGTGGGAATGTGTCAAATTCTTTAGACAGACCAAACAGATTTAGAGAGAAAACTGATGGTGTAGTCTGGCGCTGTGTTGCGTGCTTATTCAGGGCATCTGTAAGGAAAGACTCTTTCTTTTCTCGATCTCATCTGCATATGTGGCAGATAGTGGATTTGATATATCATTGGTCAAAATATAGATCTCAAACAGACTTTATGGCAGAATTAAACATCAATCGCCAAACAGCTGTAGACTGTTGTAATTTTCGGCGTTCATTGAGTTCAGTTGTTCTAACAAATGTTCGGTAAAATTCTCAAGTTGGAGCTTTTTGAAAAATTGATGAAAACATGTTCAAAATAGCCCAATTTGGCGAGAAATCGCATCCATTTTTTATTTTCAGTTGGTGCTTGGTCAGAAATTAAAATTTAAAAAAAATTTAAAATTCAGAAAAATGTTGGGAAAATCACTAAAAGCTTGTTAAAAATTAGTTAAAGTTAGGGCTAGGGTTTGGGGTGGGGTTATGCCTAACTTTAACCAAAACCTGGTAAAATTATCAAGTTAGGCTTTTTGCAAAATTGATGAAAACATGTTCAAAATAGCCTAATTCGGCGAGAAATAGCATTCATTTTTGATTTCCAGTTGGTGCTTGGTCAGAAATTGCAATTTTAAAAATAAATAAAAACTCAGAAAATGTTGGAAAAATGGCTAAAAGCTTGCTAAAAATTAGCTTAAGTTAGAGATAGGGTTTGGGTTAGGGGTGGGGTTAAGCCCAACCCTAACCAAAACCCTAACCCAGACCCTAACACTATATCCTAGGTATTTATGTGTAAAAATGCATGTACGAAAGTGTTTTTTTTCACAAGCACCAGTTAGAAATCAAAAATGGAAACTATTTCTCACCAAATTAGGCTATTTTGAACATGTTTCATCAATTTTGCAAAAAGTCGTAACTCGAGAATTTTACCAAAATGTTCTAAACAAGCATCTGATGCTTCCTGATCCAGTATTGTTATGTTATGTTATTTGCCCCCTCCCCCTCCCAGTAAACAAGAGTCCGTATTAAAAGCCAACTTCACCCAAACCAAGAAAAATAAATTGAAAGATTACGTAATTGATGAACTTACCAAATCTGGTTGTCGCTGCTGCGTATGCGTAGGACTAATAGGGTCATTTTCAGCATTGGAGCTCGGTAAACAACAGCACAGAGAACCCATTTAAGGCAATACTTTAAACTAAACAATTGACTGACTGATAGCAGCACACGTCTAGATGTGGTTAGTTAAATTCTTTCATGAATATATTCACTCGTTGTCGTCGTAGTATTAATTTTAAATTTTTAACTTTTCAGGCTAAATGAATTTGGTTTTATTTTATTTTGTTTACTTTCTAGTTTTGTTTACAACAGATATCAGCTGTTCAGAACATAATGGTTCTCTTCTTCTTTTATTTCTAAAACTTTAATGTAGATCAGAAGAGGTGGAAAAATCCATAATTATAAATCATTACAATCATTAATAGTTACTTTAGCTAATTTTGGTATCCTAATTATTGAGATACGCTGAGTTGTCCAAAAATATAACTAATTTGGGCTTCTCATGTCAATATTTCTTCATGATACTAAAAGGATGAATATCAGTGATAAACAGGATACTGATGTGAACTTGAGAATTAGAAATAGAACTAGAGTATGGAATTCTCACTTTAACTGGCGACATTGCCCAGTGGCGTTATTAGGTCAAAGAGGACCCTGGTGCAAGAAATTAATTTGGGCCCCTTATTTTCTGTGTGTTAAGTTATGACCTTTTCTTATGTTTTTGGCTCGCTCAGCTAGCCACTATAGCCCCTAATCTAGACCCTGGGCCCCTAACCTAGGACCTTGGGCTCCTAGCCAGGGCCCCTCAGGTCTCACCTGTAGTTACGCCACTGACATTGACGCTAGATTAATGACAATTGTCACTGATGTACTGATATGGCTTTAAAACGAATTACTTTTCACTTGAAGTTTGTATTGACAGCTGTGTCATAGTCAAATGCTTAGAGTGGTTGGTTTCGATGACAATTATTGAATGGTCCTGGGTTAGATCACTGGACTGTCTACAAATAATAACGCCATCGGCCCGGCACCGTTCGCACAACTGCATTCCAGAGCCTGGCAGGATAATCATATATCTGCTCTTGCAGCATTAGTGAGCATTCAATGGCAAATATAATTAACAAATTGGATCGCAGACTACAGAATTATGAACTTCAATGATCATAAAATTTGATCATTAGACCTTTTGAGTTACAGGAGAATATGGCAATTTAAATATTGTCCAAGGCTTATCAGTGTAAAATAGTGTTAAATTATAAATTCAAGTCAATGATCGGACAAATATCTTTATTATCTCATTATATTCGACTCGTAGAAATGTATCTGGCAGAACCTTTCAGCTCCCTACTAAGCGATCCACTCTTTATGATAAAAACTTCTCAATACGTATGACCCTGGATGATGCTCGTAGATAAGCTTATTTAAATAATTAAATAACAGATAACTATTCTAATTAGG